>CAUYLG010007307.1:0-16422 GCA_963573385.1 Cacajao melanocephalus
TATAGGACAAGGAACATGAGTATATTGTGAGTATTCTTGTTATTTTATTAAGTATATAGGAGGAGCCATGTTCCTTCCTCTGACCTAAGAGGGAAAGCGGTTACGATGGTTGGCAATGCAGATACATTTGCTGCCAGAGAGCAGGACATTCGGGGAGTTTCTGGCTGTGAAGGAGATGGAAGGTAGGAGGAGGGTGGAGCCCAGGAGGTTTGTGTACAGGGGTTTGAAATAATGGTTTTCTAGATGGAGTTTGAAATAATGGATTTCTAGATGGAGTAGGATGGCAGTGGGACAGTGAATTTTCAAGACCTTAAGTGTGTATGGCACTCACCTGCATTGGTTTTGTGAGTGTGCATGCTAATTTTGCCATATTCAACAGACCAAGTATTATAATAGAGAAAAAAAGATAGTTGTTTAGGTCTTGAGAGAGGAGGAAGGTAAAGGGACAGCCAGACTTGAGAGGGTAGGCTACCGTCCCGCATCAGTAACGTTGTAACAGGAAGGAACGTTAGAAAATTCCCCTTTTGTTCTGCTTTATTCTTAGAAACTTCTGTACTTAATGCCAGTTAAAAGCTCTAATTATCTGAACAAACCAACTCTTCTCTACTGAATGGAGAAGGGAGGTATCAATATTGAATAAACAGTTCTGATATTGTTGCTGGCAGACTTCAGTTACTTGTGGTTGTAAGACTGAGTTTCCCATTTCCTTGTTGGTTATCAGTCAGAAGATGCCCTCCACCTCCTAGAAGTTGCCTATATTCCTAGCCATGTGGCCCCCTTCATCTTTAAAACCCGCAACGAAGAATCTCCCTCAGGTGGAATCCTCCTTACACTTTGAATCTCTTTCTTCAGGAAGAGCATGGCCCCTGTTAAGGGCTTATCTGATACAAGGTCAGATCTACCTAGGACAATGTCAGTCTCTTAAAGTCAACTTTGAAATATAACATAATCGAATCATAGGAATGATGTATCATCATATTTACATGTCCCTCCCATACTTACGGGGCAGGAGATGATGTAAGAGCATAGATCACTGTTAGTCATCTTAGTATTCAGCCTACCGTAGCTACAAAGATACACATAAATGTAAAACTTCACTGTTCTTATCTACACTGTTGCTATTAGATCGAGTCTTATCCCAATCTCTCAGTAAGTTCCCCCCAAAAATATAAGCTCAAGTTGTTGATGAGGTTAGAATCTGTCAAGGTCCCTGAGCCACTTAGCTGTTGACAATCTGCAGACCACATTACAGGTACTAATGAAAATTCCACAGTAATTCTAGCACTGGGAAAACCTGACATAAACCAGACACTTGCCCTTAATAAGGTAGTCAACTCGAGTTAAAAACTGTTTTTCCTTGCTCTTGACTGGAATTATGTCCACAAGTAGCAGTAGAACTGGCAATCTCAAGCAATCTAAATATGAATCTTAACTATAATTTTACCTTGTAAGAATATTAATTAGCTAATACATATACAATTTCATATTAATTAGCTAATACATAAATACAATTTCATAGGGAAAAAACTTCAAAATATAGGATTCATAAGTGAAATAAAAGTAGAAATACTATAAACCCCTTCTAATGCTAAGCCAAAGAAAACACAAGACAAGCCTCGAATATCTTGTGGTGCCAGAAAGTAAGGAAGTGCTGAAAACAAACAAACAGATGACAGCACACAGGATGACAAAAGGGCTCAAAGAAGCCAGACTGAAAGTGTTCCCAACTGCCAAAACAGGAACGATTTGAGCAAAAAGAAAAGAATGATTGAATTGGATTGGATCATAACCCAAAGAATGAAATAATCATAAGTCTGCACTGATATAAATACTTAAAGTGAAGAAGGGACAACTCTTCTTTGCAGAAGAATTAAGAATTCCAACTAATAAATGTTGAAAGAATGAGAGACATAAAAAGTCACCATTAGAATGCCACAGCAATCACTGCTACAGGCAAGACCTGATGAACCTTGATGAATGCTAAAATTGGTTGGTGAAAGTTTTTTTTGTTTGTTTTTGGTTGTTTTTGTTTTTGTGGTAATTGGTAACAAGGTTGGTGAAAGTTTCAGAATGTTTGCCTAGAATGAAGCTGAAAAGGAAAGAAAAATATGAGCCCTTAATTTAGGGTCTGTGAGTGCCCGCTGCTGGTCACTAGCATGACATTCAATGAAGTTCTGCCAAGCTGGGTTCCTTCTATATTCCACAAAGCAATTGCTCTCCTCTTTTCTTTCCAATTATATCCCTGTTAAAAGACGGTTTTCCTATTCCAAACCAGGATTTTCTGCTCCTACTAATTCAAAATTATTTTATTTCTCTAAAAATATATCAAAAAGCTCACTAATTACCAAATCTATCTTCCCTCTAACCAGAAGAGTAAATCATAAGCCTATGGCCACTTCCTGGCCGATCCTCAAGACTTGTCAGGTACAGGTAGACTTTCCAAAGTTCCTCCCACTAACCATCCCTGGTACACCTAGGGCATCACAATAAAAGGGCAAGCCAGTGGAATCTGTGAGAAAGAAGGACGGATCCAGTAGTGGGAGACGGGGCCACCTAAGGATGTCAGACATGGAGAGTGCTTAGAGCAGACACCATGTCTACCAACACCTTGACCTCAGGATTGAGGCCTAAACAGATAAAAGATAGATATTTCCACTATTGATGTCTCACATATATATCCTCTAAAATTAATAATTCATTTGGTTTAAGTAAATCAAATACAGCTCTTCGTTAGGAAAAGACTGGGAATTCTTGTGGCATACGATAGTAGAGACAAGAGATATAAACTGGCAGTGCCCTGGCTGCATATGGGCCAAGCAAATTTTATTTAGCCCATACAATATTTTTAAAGTCTTGAATTCCAGGTCGATGCTCTAAAATCTGGAGACATCACATTTAAAAATTCAAAGTTTCTGGTTCCTCTTGGAAAAAACAAATCTACGGATCTGGCCACACAGGTTTTGTTTCTTCCTGGTAACAAAGCAGCAGGAACTGAAAAGAGACTGCCCCTTCAGACAGTCTTTGCTCTTCAGTTCCTCCCCTGGCACCCACACAAGGCATGTGGCTAATATCCACTCTGCTGGATCCACATGCATTAAATGTCAAGCCCCTGCAGCAAAAGGGTTTGCAACATCTGCAGAGTAGAGTACTATGAGTTAACACACTTCTAAAAGCTAAAAGGACCTCGCCTTCCATCTGCTTAAGCCTCAGTAGTAACGTTCATCTCTTCCTTCTAAAAATCACGATAGCTAATTACATCTATCCTGCAAAAACATAACAAACATTTACTCCTCTGAATTTGTTCTTTTACTATTAATATTGTACACCAATAAATCAGCGTCACCTGAAAAGTTTGTTAAAACATAAACTGCTGGGCCCCACCTGCCAGGGTTTCTGTTTCAGTAGCCGAGATGGGACCCGAGAATCTGCATTTCTATCAGATCTCCTGGTAATGCTGATGCCACTGATTCACAGATCACACTTTGAGAACAGCTGCTATTCTCCAACCCAATTTTGTTTTCATTTTAAACATTTCCATGATAATTTTACCTATATTTCTCGAGTATCTCTAGAGCAGCAATATCCAATCAACTTTCTGTTGATATAAAATGCTGTCTACATATAGCTACTGGGCATGTGCGATTAAATAACTAGATTTTGAATTTTATTTAATCAATTTAAATTTGAATCACTACATGTGACTAGTTGCTATCATATTGGATAACACTGTTCAAAAGACTCTTGAAGAGCCAAACAGAAGAGGGCTAGCAAGAAAAGAAAACTTTTACATGAGCATAAATAGCAAAACTCAGCCAGGCACATGTCTGCTATCCCAGCACTTTGGGAGGCCAAGGTGGGAGGACTGCTTGAGCTCAGGAGTTCGAGACCATCCTGGGCAACATGGCAAAAATCTGTCTCTGCAAAAAAAAAAATACAAAAATTAGACAGGTGTGGTGGTGTGTGCCTGTAGTCCCAGCTACTCGGGAGGCTGAGGTGGAAGGATCACTTGAGCCCAGGAGGTCAAGGCTGCAGTGAGTCAAGATTGTACCACTGCACTCCAGCCTAGGTAACAGAGCAAGATAACATTTCAAATAAAATAAAATAACAATAAATAGCAAAACTCAGAATTATGCACACAAGATCTGATTTTTTTAAATCAAACAGTACTTTTAATATTTTCAATTGTCCCCAGAAGTAACTATGGCATATAAATGTTTTTACAACATAAATGAAATGACACAGCCTCAATTGCTTAGTCAGAAAAACAACAAATCAGCAAGCTCATTTTTTTTTTTTTACCTTTTATTCTCCTGGGAATCACAGTTACCCAATCAGGTCCACTGGAGTTGATTGGCATTTTGATATTGACACCACTTTAAGAGGAATAAAAAAGTACAAGCTTAGGTTCTGGAACATTTATTTTCAGATATATGTCTTTATTTGCAAATGATAAAATGACTAATTTCACGAAGCCTTATTATGATGAAATATACTTATGTTAACCAACACAACTAATAAACTGGGTCTCTTACAATAAGCAGGTTATATGTACATATAAATGAAAAGAAATTAAATTGATTCTTAAATTTCACTGCACTCTATACTGCTAAGAGCGCAAACTCTAAAATGACCAATTCTGGTCTGAATTATGTACTCCCCTTGGACTCAGAGAGTGGCTCACACTGACAAGTATGTCTATTTTGTTATTACCTAGTTTTCAGGCTGCAATTACATGCTGCATTAAGTCACGTGTCAGATTCCTTAGGCCTTTTCCAAATCTGAGAGGAGCCCTACTGGGGACACTTGCCCCCCAGGTATGTACTCATGCAGTACTTTGTTCATCATTACAGGGCTCTTTAGTGTCGGTTCCCCTTACTAAAACATGTACTACTCGAGGGAGGCAGTGGGGGGAAAAATAAAATAAAATAAAACATATACGAATCGAAGACAAAGATGGTGCCCCATTCACCTTTGTATCCTAGCACAGACCCTGGTCTAGAGTCCATACTCAGTCAATATTTTTGGACGGCTGCATTAAAACATGGGGGAGGGTGGAGGAAAGGATAAAAGCACTGAAAATCCAAGGTAACTATTCCAGAAACTGAGTCACAATAAAACTAGGCCTCTTGTACTTAGACCTAAAACAAAAAAAAATAAAATAAAATGTTAACTTCCCAAACTCTTGATATGGGAATGTGAAGTCATTTTTTATTATTTCATCAATTTCAGAAAAAAACTTGTTTATTCAATAAACAAGCAAAATAATTATTATGCTTCTTAAGCCAGGTACTGTCCTAGACTCCCGGGTTATTACAGTAAGCAAAATACACAGCCTTTCCTTATTCATGGAGCTTACATAGAGGAGACAGACAAAAAACAAGGAATGAAGGAAGTATACAGGCCTGGCTACAGTAGAGAAGAATCGAATTTCATAGATTAAATACAGTGATTTTTTTAAGAGAGCACATATAAACTACTTTCATGAGCTTACAGTTTTATGGTAAGAAAAAAAATAAATATAATTTACTTCTCTATAGTGATAATTATTAATTATTATTGTATAATAATTATCTTGCAAAAACATAATTTCCATTTTTGCAGGAAAATTTCTTCTATAACTTTCCTGCAAAAATATTTAGCCTCAATCTAATCACATGGAAAGTAGAAACAATAAAGCAAATCCAAAGTAGACTGAGGGTGGTGGCTCACACCTGTAATCCCAACACTTTGAAAGGCCAACATGGGTGGATCTCCTTGAGGCCAGGAGTTCGAGACCAGCCTGACTAACATGGCAAAACCCCATCTCTACTAAAAGTACAAAAATTAGTCAGGTGTGGTGGTACATGCCTAGTAGTCCCAGCTACTCAGAAGGGTGAGACACAAGAATCACTTGACCCCAGGAGGGAAAGTTAAAGTGAGCCAAGATCATCATATTGCACTCCAGCCTGGGTGACTGAGCGACACTCTGTCTCAAACAAAAAAAAAAAAAAAAAAAAGGAAAAGACATTTTACAAAACAGCAACATCAAAACTGCCAATGCCATACAAAACAAAATAAGCTAAAGAAAAATAACTCTTTTGATTAAAGAGACAACCAAACACACTGTGTAATCATAGATTAGATAAAATTAAAAAGATAGCTATAAAAGTCATTATTGGGACAACTGAAGAAACTTGAATATCTAATATGAACAGCATATTAGATAATAGTACTATAACAATGATAAATGTCCCAAATGTGATCATTATGGTTATATGTTAGAGAAAGTCCATTTTCTTAGGAGAGGCATATTTATGGAGTGCAGTGCCATGATATGTGCAACATACTCTCAAATGGTTCAGGGGGAAAAAATTATACACAGATACATATAAACACAGAGAGAAATGGAGCAAAATGTGGCAAAACATTAATAAGACTGAATCTAAGAGTTCACTGTTGTTATTCCTACAATATTTCTAAAGATTCCATTTTTTTAATACAAAGTTAAAAAAAAAAGTAGCAATCATGCTAAAATAAAGGGAAATGTTTTAGGTGATAAGTCCATTCTTTCAAAAGGCCTTCCCTTATATTAATTGCATCTTTAAGGAAAGACCTGTTGTCCTTTCTAAAAGTAACATTTTTATTCCCTTATAGGTAAAGAACAAAGATGACATCCTTTAATTGTTCAACCATCATTTAGGGAACCAAATACCAAGGCTAAGCTTCTTAATGCTTTCTGATTTAAGTAAGGTTATGAGTCACCAAAGAAGAGAAGTAAAAAAGGTTATCAGCTCCACATATTTGGGCCATAAGTTCACAACAATACACCCAAAAATCCCAAAAAAAAAAAATCAATTTAAGTATTTTTCTTTTTCTTTTCAGACAGCCTTATGTAATATTTCAGAACTTTAACAGAACAAAGGACAGAAAAATGAAAATCATCAGGACTCTGTCAAACGTATGCTTTCCAAAAACTTACGCCACCTCAAACACTGTTTTCTCAGCAAACTTCTTCCAGGTAAGTAGAATTCTGCAGTTATTCTACAACAATGTACCATCGACCAGCCTCACCCAGGACATGCAAATAAGGGCAGGGACAAACACACTATTTTATCCTTGTGGGTTCACAGGTATTTTTTGCTTTGAATAGAATTTACAGGCAGAAATACTTTTACGTTTTACACTAATTTAGTTCTCTAATCTTTCTCTATTTTCCACATGGAATTTCAGTAAATTACTGGGCTTCTCCCTCTTTGCTAGGCCACTATGTAGACTGACAACATAACTCCATAGGGCAATTATAGTTAACAATCATTTACTATATATTTCAAAACAATTATGACAGTGGAACTGGAAGGTTCCTAACACAAAGAAATGATAAATGCTTGAGGTAACAGATACTCCAATTGTCTTGATTTCATCATTATATATTATATGCTTGTATCAAAATATCACATCTACCTCAAAAATATATGCAAGTAGTATGTATCCATAATAATTAAAAAATCTAAAAACACAACTCCAACGGGACATGGTGGCTCACATCTGTAATCCCAGCCCTTTGGGAGGCCAAGGCAGGGGGACTACTTGAGCCCAGGGGTTTAGGCCATCCCAGAAAACATAGTGAAACCACATTTCTACAAAACATACAAAAATTAGCTGGATGTGGTGGTGCAAACCTGTAGTCCAAGCTACTCAGGAGGCTGAGGTGGGAGAATCGCTTGAACCCAGGATGTCGAGGCTGCAGTGAGCCATAATCACGCAACTGCACTCCAGCGTGGATGACAAAGCAACACCCTGTTGCAAAACAAACAAATCCTCGATAATAGGATAAATGAGTAGTCTTCATACATAGGCAAAAAAGTACATAGAAATAAAATTACCTGCTCAGTCACTGACAAACAGCATGTCTGAAACCTGAATCTAAGAATAAAATGAAAATTTTTATTTTGGTTTTGAAATTTAATTTTGTTTTCATTTTGTACTGAGCCATAGAAAATACTAGTCTTCTCAGCAGTGAACACTGTATATTGAGTAGTGCTCCCTCTGCTGGCCTTCTAAAAGTATGGCATGAATCTACTATACATGTATGTAACCTGATATGACCAAAAGCTGACTTCAGGGTGGAAAACATAAGGGTTTTATTTTAGGAGCTCCTACAAACCACATACTTTATGATAGCAACTTTTCTCCCATCCAGTAATGAGTGGACATAAACTATGACACTTTTTAGGTTGCCCAGATGTACTTAAAAAAAAATACCTCCCTTTTATGCAACAAAAAAATCCTCTCTACCAAGGAATGTTTAAAAACAATATATTTCATTAAAAAGTAAAAAACATGTATACATTATTTCAAACAATGGTACTTTTTTGGTTGATACAGGGTCGCACTCTGTTGCCGAGGCTGCAGCGCAACTGTGATCACACTCACTGTAACCTCAAACTCCTGGACTCCAGCCTTCCTTCCACCTCAGCCTGCCAAAGTGCTGGGACTACAGTCATGAGCCACCACACCTGGCCAAAATGGTATTTTGTAACCAAGTAGCTTTTACAATTTTTTATTTCTTAGTGATGTTATGGAATATTGAAGAAAACACAAATTGTAATTCATACTGGTTTCATATTCCTTTCTGAACATTATTCCATATATTTATCATCATGCTCAAAATATGCTTATATTTGAAACAGAAATTTGAACACATTATTGCAGTAATTTTAACAACTACTTAGCTTACAAAATATAATTTTCTGTGGCATTCCTAGCTTCCTATGCTTATTATTAAGTCAATCCAGCAATGTGGCCATATTCACAATTTTTTAATCAATGTGTTCAAATTATTTTAAACACTGATATTATATCACTTTTATAAGTTTCAGTTCATTAGATACAAATATAAAATACCAGCCTGACTACTGGCCCCACCAGCCCTGTTCTTGGATTATTTTTTTCTTTGCATAAAATAGATGGGGCCTTGCTATGTTGCCCAGGCTGGTCTCAAACTCCTGGGCTCAAGCAATCCTCCCATCTCAGCCTCCCAAAGTGCTGGGATTATAAGCATGAGTCACCACACCTGGCCCTTGGATCATTTTTTATCTGTTCTGTGAATAACGGATTTTGCTTACACAGCTACTGTATAAACATGCTATGTAGTTTGAAAGTAAAACACAGATATGAGGGTAAAGAACAAAAATTCAAGGGTAAAAGGTCTTTAATTTGGACTTGGATAAGCACTAAGCTACACTTTTAAAACACTAGGGAAAAATACAAATATGTGGTTTTTTTTTTAATTCAGTATCTCTTCTGAATTGGGTCAAGTTGAAAGAGAAATAAGAAACACATACCCAATATCACAAAGTTTCCTAAATGGGACAAGGACAATGGAAAAGAACTCTTCTAATTATCCCCAAGAAAAAGCAGCACATACCTCTGGAAGAATGCACTCTCTGCAGCAGTTAGGAGACCCTTCAGGTATCCACCTTTGAAATGGGTAATTCTGCTACTGCAAGGGAGCTTCTTTGGTTTGAAGCAGAACCAGGGCTCCCCAGTGTAGAGGTCTGTAAAGTTACACAGGGGCAGATTCCCAGGAAGACACACGTTGCACTCAGTAGTTTCAGAAATTCTTCCTGAACGGAAGAGACTCTTGAAATAGACCCTGTCTGGTTTATCTTCCTGTAAGTGCTGAAGAACTCTGATCCCTTCACTGGGGTGGACCAGAGATACGGACACTTTAACTTTGCCTGGCCATAGCAAAGTAAAGAAAACCTTGTAAAACCCATTCTGGTAGTCCACCACCCTGCCCACAGCTCCGGCCTGCAGCTTGGGGGAGTGAATTCTGGCCTGCAGGTAGTCGCCACCATACTTCTTGGGCTTTCTTTGAAAATCCTGTACGTGAACCAGTACCTCCAGCTGGCTTCCCACCTTAAAGAAGGCAGCAGAGTTCAAGATGACAAAGTAGCTGGAAGAAGGGTCAGTGCTCTTCACAAAGGGGACTGGGCCCACATCTGGAACCTGCCCGTGCAAGGCAGCCAGCAAGGAGTCCTCCTCCACGTGCTCCTGGCTGGACAAGGTCTGCCGATCATAGCCACAGTAGGGATTCCGGCTAATTCCTGTCACCTGGGAGGAAACAAACTGCCCACTGCTGTCGATGAATGTGGCTGAAACAGTCTCATGGTCCAAGTACTGAAGAAGAGGAGATAAACAACAGAAATTACCACTATATAAGTCTCTATATTTCCGGCGTACATTCACAGAGGGCTCCCCATATTTCTGTGAGTTTTAGCTCCAGGAGCTCGATCAGATTCTCACAGTAAATATCAAAGACAAATCCCCTTGGGCTTCCGGCAAGAGAAAGGGAACAGGACCTGTTTTGAAGTATGCACAGCGCTGTGTTGTTCTTAATAAAGCGGCTGCTCAAGAGAAATACTTTATCAGAACCTAGCCTATTGGAGCTTTATCAGAGCCTAACCAACCTGAGAGAAGGGAAGTACCCAACTCTAGCCCTTTCTAGCCACCCAGTCCAACCTAAGAGGGGGAAACACCAAGAAAAAAGGAAAGGGCTGGAGAAAGATATACCATGCTAACACTAATCCAAAGAAAGCAGTAGTAGCTATATTAATTTCAGACAGAGCAGATTTCAAAGCAAGGAAAGTTATCAAAGATAAAGAGGGTTACCACATAATAACAGAGGAGTCAATTCTCCAAAACAAATAACAATCCTTAACATATATGTACCTAACCAATGAGTATCCAAATATGTGAGGCACAAACTAACAGAGAAATAGAGGAATCTACATTATAGTCTGTGACTTCAACAACACTCCTCTACCAGAAATAGACAGATCCAGTAGGCAGAAAATCGGTAAGGACATGGTTGAATTCAACAGCACCATCAATAAAGTGGATATAGCTGACATCTGTAAACTACTTCTTATCAAGTTCACGTGGAACATTAACCAAAACAGTCCACATTCTGGACCACAAAATGCACCTTAACAAATTTTTAATAATAAAAATCATACAGTATCTTCCCTTAAGCCATAATGAAATTAAACTAGAAATCAATAATAGAAAGATAGCTGGAAAAATCCCAAACTAGTATACAAATGGACACAACATACAAAATCTCATGAGAAATTTTAAAATATTTTTAATTAGGTGAAGGTGAAAATATAATTATTAAACACTACAGGATAAAGCAAGAGAAGTGTTTAGAGGGAAATTCATAGTACTATACATATTTTAGGAAAGAAAAATGACCTAAAATCAATAATTTAAGCTTACATCTTAGGAAATTAGAAAAAGAGCAAACAATATCTAAAAATAAGCAGAAGAAAAATAAAAAATATGATAGCAGAAATCAATGCAGTTGAAAACAGGAAATCAATAAAGAAAAATCAATGAATCCCAAAGCTGGTTTTTTGAAAGACCAAAAAAATTGATAAGCCTCTACCAGGCTAAAAAAAAAGAGAGAGAGAAAGGATACAAATTACTAACATCAGAAATGAAAGAGAGGCCATCACTACAGATGCCATGGACATTAAAGGGATAAAGGAATATTATGAACAACTCTATGTCCACAAATTTGATAATCCAGATGAAATGGACCAATTCCTTGAAGGACACAATCCATAAAGAATGCAACTAATGATACAAAAGTAATATTATATCTAGTGGAAATCAAATATAAAAGAATGAAGTCATGCTTTCTTCACTTAGAGTAGGAAGTTATCTTATGCTGTTGGGGAAATAAAAGGTCTAAATACATTATTTAATGTTATATATAGAAATAAAATTAATTTTACAAATTGTGGAAAAAGAATGAAGTAAGCAGAGACCTTATCTTTCATTATGTTAACAGTAGTAGGTCAGGTGTAGTGGCTCATGCTTATAATTCTTACACTTTGGAAGGCTGAGGCAGAAGGACTGCTTGAGGCCAGGAGTTCAAGACCAGCCTAGGCAACATAGCAAGAACCCATCTCTACAAGGAATTTTTAAAAAGTTAGCCAAGCATGGTGGCACATGCTTGTAAGTCCTAGCTACATCAAAGGCTGAGCTGGGAGGACCACTGAACCCAGGAACTCCAGATTGTAGTGAGCTGTGATCCCACCACTGAACTCCAGCCTGGGCAACAGAGCAAGACCTTGTCTCTAACAAATAAATAAATATAAATTAAAACTAGGCTAGGCAGTGTGGCTCACACCAGCACTCTGGGAGGCAGAGGTGGGCGGATCAGGATTGCCTGAGCTCAAGAGTTTGAGACCAGCCTGGGCAACATGGTGAAACTCCATCTCTACTGAAAGTACAAAAAATTAGCTGGGCGTGGTAGTGCACGCCTGTAATCTCAGCTACTTAGGAGACTGAGGCATAAGAATTGCTTGAACCCAAGAGGCAGAGGTTGCAGGGCGCTGAGATCATGCCACTAAACTCCAGCCTGGGCAACAGAACAAGACTCTGTCTCAAAAACTTTAAAAAAGAAAAAAAAAATTATTTTATATATATATATGTATATATTTCTTTTAATATATATATGAAGATGGCTTGAACCCAAGAGTTTGAAGTTACAGTGAGCAATGACAACAGCCTAGGCAACAGAGTAAGACCCTGTGCCTAAAAAAAAGAAAAAGAAAAATTCAGTAGCAGCAGAAACAGCCAATATTTACTGTGAATCCTTGTGCTATGGATACTCTTGGAAAGAGTATCCATGAGTCTTTAAATTCAATGTTCAAATTATCACATGTGATAAGTCCTGTTACTATGGGCATTTTATAGACAAGGAAACTGAGACAAAGAATAGCTTAACAATTTGCTCAAGGCCACATAGGTTAGAAGCAGCAAAGGATTAGAAGCCAAGCTGTGTGAAGTGAGGCCTGTTTTCTTAACCACCCATGCCACACTACCTCATACGAACAAGTTGGGAGATAACCTTGTAAAGTTTCCAAACAAGATACAAGTATGTAATGTATAATTAGTGCTAACTACCCAAATAATTAAAAATAAGCAATTACATTCACTCAGAGTAAAGAATGGGGAGGGGATCCAATTGTGTGCTTAATACCATTCTCTATTCTTTGAAATGTCTAGACATTCTATGTATTATTTTCTTAGTAAACAGGATAGAGGAACAAATGAGCAGGAAAAAAGTTATAGACCTAACCTGAGGCATATAACTAATCTACCTAAAATGTAGCAAACGATATCTTACATTATGCAATTAAACTGCAGGGAACAAACAACAAAGCAAAACTAAGTATCTCTCTCAACAGCTATAGCATTTCCTTGTTTCTAGCAAAGCACTTAACACGGCCTCAGGCTCCCCACCTATGACAAACCACTTCAAAATCCTACAGAAGGTAAAAATAATCTCAAAATACAATAATGCTTAATGCTCTTCTTAGATTCTGTATAATTTCCCCTCTCATTTTATACTAACATATACACATTTTCATTTTAAAGGATCTCATTTAGGAGCCTTTGTTTTAAAGGGGTACATGGTAGCATTTGTTCATTTAAAAAGTGGCATGGGGAAAACAAAACTGACTTTGAAAAATGCTCTTTATTACCTTACTGATTACCTTTCAGGAAATGTTCCAGCCACCCTCTCCTGTTTAGTTGTTGTAAGTCTGTGACACACCATTAAGGGCCAAATCAGGAACCATGTGCTCACAGCATTCCTCCTCCTCTTAATTCCTCACTCACTCTCACTCTTGTTCCCTGGGTAGCCACACCAATTCTCCAAGGCCAACTGACTGACACATGCAACCCAATCCAGAAATCACCATACATTGGGTGGTAACTCCCCTGCATTTCACTTGCAAATAAAAAAAATGTGATAATGTCAATTAGCTTAATTTTCCTAAAGATAGGGGCAACTTCAGGCCTGCCATCTTTTTAGGTTTAGGGCTAAGAGGAAACAGCAAACAGATCGCTCACTCCCCAAGCCATCATAACTTCTGGGCTGGAGTGAACATGGCGACTGCCTGTCCCACATCCCTTTCACTCCTGGCCTACTGAACCACAGCAATGCTGTTTGCTGACCTGTCAGCTCAAGGGTGGGCCTAACTGATGGAGGGGTAGTCTCAGGTAAATGGCTGGTTCAGAATGGGCATGTGACCCAATTCTGGACTATGAGAATCAGAAGAGGTTGCTGGAGGCTTATGCTTGCATGCAGCCAAATCCAGGGACCACTAATCCCCCTGGTAACAGCTATTTGAATTTCACTTGCAAATGAAAAAACACAAGTAATATCTTTTTTTCTGAGATGGAGTCTTGCTCTGTCGCCCAGGATGGAATGCAATGACGCAATCTCGGCTCACTGCAACCTTCTCCTCCCGGGTTGAAGCGATTCTCCTGCCTCAGACTCCCGAGTAGCTGGAATTACAGGTGTACACCACCACATCCAGCTAATTTTTTGTATTTTTAGTAGAGATGGGGTTTTGCCACTTTGGCTACACTGGTCTCGAACTCCTGACCTTAGGTGATCTGCCCGCCTTGGCCTCTCAAAGTGCTGGGATTACAGACATGAGCCACAGTACCTAGCCTGACACAAGTAGTATCTTGAGATGGTTTCAAGAGAACAACTGTTTCTTCAGGTGGACATGTACAAGAAAGCAACCACCCTATTGCTCTGGCAGCCATCCTACAATCAACCATGAAGGAGGATGCCATAGATAAAAGGTAACACAAAAGAAGGCACAGTTAAGAGGCTTACAGACAAACAAAGGCTGGTTCCCAAAAGAATTCTGCCCAACCTATCTACTGACTTCTATTCAAATGAGTAATGTATATTATCATTAGCTTGCCTCAGGTGTCTTTTACTTGAAGCCCAAAGCCCTAATACACAGGTGTTATAATACATATCCAAAATATCAATGAATAAGGCAAAAGAAAAAAAAATACAGGCCTTGCTCAATGAGAGCTCATCAGAGAAGTAAAAGACTGCAATTCTCCCTCCAATCTTTTGCTAGATATTGATACAAATACCTCTTTCTCATATTATGGTTTGTTTGTTTCTTTTTTAAGATGGAGTCTCACTTTGTTGCCCAGGCTAAAGTACAGTGGTGCAATCTCCACCTGGGTTCAAGTGATTCTCATGTCTTAGTCTCCCGAGTAGCTGGGATTACAGGCACCTACTACTATGCCCAGCTAATTTTTGTACTTTTAATAGAGACAGGGTTTCACCATGTTGGCCAGGCTGGTCTCAAACTACTGACCTCAGGTAATCTGCCCACTTGGGCCTCCCAATGTGCTAGGAATCCAGGCATGAGCCACTGTGCCCGATTTATGTAATATTTTTAATTGAAATTGAGTCTGCTTTTCAAAAAATGATCACATACTCCAATCATAAAAAGAGTACAGTGAGGATCAGCGGCAGTGAAGACTGCCAAATTTCAGAACCTTCTCCCCATTTACTCCAAGCTTCTTTATCCATGATCATCATAGTAAATAAACGGCTTAAAATTCATGACAATAGTATCGTGCTGGACAAGATGACCTCTTTAGACAGGTGAAAATGCTTACAGCTCACTCCACTAAAAGAAGTATCTGATTTTCAATATTAGAACTGTTTATTCAATATTGATACCTCCCTTCTCCATTCAGTAGAGAAGAGTTAGTTTGTTCCGATAATTAGAGCTTTTAACTGGCATTAAGTACGGAAGTTTCCAAGAACTAAAGTAGAACAAAAGGGGAATTTTCTAACATTCCTTCCTGACTGTTTTTTGTTTGTTTTTTGGGTATTTTTTGAGACGGAGTCTTGCTCTGGCACCAGACTGGAGTGCAATGGTGCAATCTCAACCCACTGAAACCTCTGCCTCACAGGTCCAAGCGATTCTTCTGCCTCAGCCTCCCGAATAGCTAGAACTACAGGAGCATACCACCACACCTGGCTAATTTTTTTATATATATATTTTAGTGGAGACGGGATTTCACCATGCTGGTCAGGATAGTCTCGATCTCCTGACCTCATGATCTGCCTGCCTCAGCCTCCCAAAGCGCTGGGATTACAGGCATGAGATACCACCCCTGGCCCCTGACGGTTGTAACGTTACTGATGTGGGACTGTAGCCTACCCTCTCAAGTCTGTCTCTCCCTTTACCTTCCTCCTCCTCTCTCAAGACCTACACAACTATCTTTTTTTCTCAAAATTCACTGTCCCACTGACATCCTACTCCATCTAGAAATCCATTATTTCAAACTCCATCTAGAAAACCATTATTTCAAACCCCTGTACACAAACCTCCTGGGCTCCACCCTCCTCCTACCTTCCATCTCCTTCACACCAGAAAATTCCCGAATGTCCTACTCTCTGGCAGCAAATGTATCTGCATTGCCAACCATCGTAACCGCTTTCCCTCTTAGGTCAGAGGAAGGAACATGGCTCCTCCTATATACTTAATAAAATAACAAGAATACTCACAATATACTCATGTTCCTTGTCCTATA
>CAUYLG010007308.1:0-119647 GCA_963573385.1 Cacajao melanocephalus
TTTGAGTCTTTGTGTATCCTTGCATGTGAGATAGATCTGGATACAGCATACCGATGAGTTTTGACTTTTTATTCAATTTGCCTGTCTGTGTCTTTGATTGGGGCATTTAATCCATTTAAATTTAGGATTAATATTAATATATGTTAGTTTAATATTGTCATTTAATGCTAGCTGGCTGTTTTACCCATTAGTTGATATAGATTCTTCATTATGGTGATACTCTTTAGTTTTTGGTAAGTTTTTGGGATGACTGATACTGGTTGTTCCTTTCTGTATGTAGAGCTTCTTTCAAAAGCTCTTGTAAAGCAGCAGGCCTGGTGGTGATGAAATCTCTGAGTACTTGCTTGTTCACAAAAAATTTTATTTTTCCTTCACATGTGAAGTTTAGTTTGGCTGGATATGAGATTCTGGGTTGAAAATTCTTTTCTTTGAGGATATTGAATATTGACCCCTACTCTCTTCTAGTTTGTAGGGTTTCTGCTGAGAGATCTGCTGTGAATCTGATAGGCTTCCCTTCATGGGTAACCTGACCTTTCTCTCTAGCTGCCCTTAGAATTTTCTCCTTTATCTCAACCCTAGTGAATCTGACCATTATATGTCTTGGGGTTGCTCTACTTGAGGAATATCTTTGTGATGTTCTCTGTGTTACCTGGAGGTGAGTATTATCCTGCCTTACTAGGTTAGGAAAGTTTTCCTGAATAATATCCTGAAGAATATTTTCCAGCTTGGATTCATTCTCTTCATGACATTCAGGTACACCTATCAGTTGTAAATTAGGTCTTTTCACACAGTCCCATATTTCTTGGAGACTTTGCTCATTCCTTTTTACTTTTTTCTCTAATCTTGTCTTCTCATTTCATTTCATTAAGTTGGTCTTCGACCTCTGATATCCTTTCTTCTGCGTGATCAATTCAACTGTTAAAACCTGTGCATACTTCACAAAGTTCTCGTATTGTGTTTTTCAGTTCCATTAATTCACTTATATTTCTCTCTAAATTGTCTATTCTCGTTAGTATTTCGTCAAACCTTTTTTTCAAGGTTCTTAGTTTCTTTACATTGGGTTAGAACATATTCTTTTAGCTCACAGAAGTTTCTTATTATCCACTTTCTGAAGCCTAATTCTGTTAATGGAATGCACTTATTCTCCATCAGGCCTTGTTCCCTTGTTGTTGAGGAACTGTGATCTCCTATAGAAGGAAAAGCATTCTGCTTTTGGGTATTTTCAGCCTTTTTATGCTGGTTTCTTTCCATCTTTGTGGATTTATCCACCTGTCGTCTTTGTAATTGCCAACTTTCAAATTGTGTCTCTGAGTGGACGTCCAACTTGTTGATTCCCAGCGCCAGAATCTGAGCAACCCACTGTGCCAGCTAAAACAGCGGCATTGAGATTCATGGTGCTTTTCTGCCCGGGAATCTCCCGTCTGGCTTCCCTTCTCAGTCCGTTTTTCAATCAGCTGAATGGGCAACTCTGCCTTCCCGGAGCTCCAAATGTCGACCAAAAGGGGACCCAGTCCCGTTTACTCCGCACCGAGAACCTCCGCGCCAGAGCGCCAGCAAAACCGCTGCGCCTGCCACAAGAGTCGCGCTGGTGACCCGTGGGGCTCCTCTGCTGGGAATCTCCCGGTCTGTGAGCAACAAAAATTCGTCTGAAAGTGTGGCATCCACTCGTCCTCTGTGCTTTGGCTGGGAGCTACAATCCTGAGCTGCTAGTAATCAGCCATCTTGGATCTCTCTCGCAAAACTTCTTATTAAATTTAGTAATTCAAATCCAGGAATATACAAGAAGTATAATTCACTGTAGTAACAGAATGAAAAATAAAAACCATTTATCATTTCAGTAGGCGTTGAAAAAAATCTTTGACAAAAGTCAACTTCCTTTTGTGTAAGAACTCTCACTAAACCATGAATGAAAGAAAACTACTACAGTTTGTTAAGGGACATCTATAAAAAATTACAACTAACAATGAGCCACTGACTGCTTTTTTTTAAAACACTGAGAACAAGGTAAGATTATCCACTCTTTTTATTTCTTTCCTCCATAGTACTGGAAATCCAAAGTAGGGTAATGGGCAGAGAAGAGAAATAAAAGGCATGAAGACTTGGCTAGGTGGATATAAATCTGGCATTATTTGTGGATGACATGTTTACTTACATAGAAAATTCTAAAATTCTAATAGATCCACACAAAACTACTAAATACTAAATGAATTTAACTATGTGTAGAATATAAATATATAAAAATTTATTGATTTCTATGTACTAGCAACAAATATTTGAAAAATTAGTTTTAACGAGTCCATTTTAATAACATCAAAAATACAAAATACTTAGGAATATATTTAACTAAGTATGGATAAAATTTTTACTTTGAAAATCTAAATACCTTGCTAAGAGAAGTAAATAAATAGGAGATATGGAATGATCGCAAATTGAAGGATTCAGTGATGTTATGATGTCACTTCTCCTCAAATTGATCTGTAGATTAAATGAACTTCTAAAGTTCCGTCAGACATTTTTGTAGACATTGGGAGGTTGATTCTGAAGTTTATATGAAAATGCAAATAATCTAATAGGTTGATACAAAAGTAATTGCAGTTTTTGCTATTAAAAGTAACAGACTAGCTAAAATAATCTTGAAAAACTAAAAAACAAAGTTGAGAGACCTGCACTACTGATTTCAAGATCACCTATACAACTAAAGTAGTGAAGACA
This sequence comes from Cacajao melanocephalus, assembly GCA_963573385.1. Lineage (NCBI taxonomy): Eukaryota > Metazoa > Chordata > Mammalia > Primates > Pitheciidae > Cacajao > Cacajao melanocephalus. The sequence goes on from CAUYLG010007308.1 coordinate 2,713, forward strand.
TTATTGTTTTAAGATAAGGACAGATGAAAACAGGGATTGGAAAAATACAGCTGTGGGAAAAATAAAGCTTGTTACTTGATATAATTCTGCCTGATATTCTACAGAGATAATATTTTTTATATTTTTAAAAGTTTGACAAATCAAAAGAATAATCGTATTTTGTGGCACTCAAAAATTACGTGAAAGTTAAATTTCAGTGTCCACGAGGAGAGTTTTACTGGAACACAGCCATGCTTATTCGTTTGTCTGTTTTCTATGACTGCTTTACCACTATAAGGCCGTAGTTAAATATTTGTATTACAAGTCATTATGGCCTGCAAGACCTAACATGATTACTCATTGGCACTTTACAGAAAAAAATTTAATCCTCAGACAAATAGATCAAAAGAGCAGAATGCAGAGCCCTGAAGTAGGCTCTTATAAGTAGAATAAATACACTTTCAGCAAAAGAGCCCAGAAAAGTGTTCTCAACAAATAGATCTGTAAGTAAGTACATGGGAAAAACTGAACCTAGATACTGCGTCACATCCTAATAGAGTTAATTTGTGATGGAGCATAGATTTAACTTAAAAGCTACTAGAAGAAAACATAGAAGAATATATTTGTAACCTCGAGGTAAACAGGGATTCATTTTTGAGAAGACAAAAAAACATTAACCATAAGCAAACAAGATTGATAAATTGGATTTGTCACAATGAAACCTAAAACTCAAGACAGGATGCCATTAAGAAAATTAAAAGTCAAGCCATAGAGTGGAATAAAAACATTCACAATATAGTATCTGACAAAAGGCTTCGATCTAAAATATATAAAGAATGCCTGGAAGTCAATAATGAAATGAAACTAACCCAATTTAAAAAGTGGACACAAGACTTCTTTCTATAGCCACATCACAAAAGAAAATATATGATTAGCCAATAAACATAAGAAAAGATACTTACATTATTAACCATCCAGAAAATGCAAATTAAAACCTCAGTGGAATATTGTTAAGCATTCACTAGAAAGATTAACATTAAAAACACGGACAGCACTAAGTGTCTGAGGATATGGAATAACTTGAACTTATATACCTTGGTGTTAGGAATATAAAATGACACAGCCTACTTGGAAAATTGTTCCATTTTCTCTTAGTTACACATAAACTATCTTAGGACCTAAGATTTTCACTCCTAGGTATTTACTCAAGATGCATTCCAACGTATTTTTACAAAAAGGCTGAATACGAATATTCATAATAACTTTATTCACAACAGCCAAGAGCTGTCAACGAGTTTTTTTTTTGACAATCCAAGTGTTTGTTAAAATGCGAATGGTTACAAAAATTCAATATAAAAATTGAAATGTATTTTGCAAAAGAATGAATCATTGCTATATGCAACAAGATGGATTAATTTCAAAAACATTTTTGTGTATAAAAAGCTAAGCAATAGAGTGTATGTATTGCATGATGTCATTTAGCTCAGTGGTGTCAAGTCTTTTGGCTTCCTTGGGCCAAATTGGAAGAATTGTCTTGGGCCACACATAAAATACACTAACAATAGCTGATGAGCTAAAAAAAAAAATCATTAAAAAATCTCATAATGTCTTAAGAAAGTTTACAAATTTGTGTTGGGCCACCTTCAAAGCAGTCCTGGGCCACATGAGGCCCACAGGCCACTGGTTGGACAAACTTGATTCACATAAAGTTATAGAACAGATAAAACTACTATATGGTGATAGAAATAAGAACAGTTTTTACTAAGTGCAATGGAGATTGATAGAATGAGGGCATGAAAGAATCTTGGCTTCAGACTTGTTTATGCTGTGGCTTTAAAGTGACAAAAACTTAAATTTTATATGCTGAAATTATATTTTGTTCACATATGTGTATTTATTTGAAGTGGATGAGATATTTAGTTATAGTCTTAGAAGATCTGTCAATCTTCTGAAATAAAGCTTCTCTCAAATTTGTTGTGCAAATTGGTACAATAAATATAATATCAAAGTGGTAAACTCTTGTTACAGACAGAATTGTGTCCACCCCTCCTGCCCAATTCATATGTTGAAGTTGTAATTGTCAATGTGACTGCATTTGGAGATACAACCTAAGGAGGTAACTAAGGTGAAGTGAGATCATAGGGTGGGGTCCTAATTTGATAGGTCAATGTCTCTGTAAGAGGAGGAGGAGACACCAAGGATGTCTCTCTCCAGGCACATCCATGGCCTGGAGACATGGCCATAAAAGGACACAGTGAAAAGGTGCCTCACCAGACATCAATGCTGCTGGCACCTTGATCTTGGACTTCCAGCCACCAAAACCGTGAGAAAATAAATTTGTTGTTTAAGAAACCCAGCTTGTGGTATTTTGTTGTGGCATCCTGAGCTGACCAACATAAATCTGCTGAGTTGTTACGGAAGGTATGATGCTCTAGAATAGAGTTGGGCAGGCTTTTTCTGTAAAGGGATAGACAGTAAATATTTTAGGCTTTACAGACCATACAGTTTCTGTTGCAAATATGTAGCTCTTCTGTAGAGGGAAGAGTCACGGACAGTATGTAAACAAATAGGAGTGGCTGTGTTCAAATACAACTTTATTTACAAAAGGTAGGTGTCTTCCTTCAAAGGTGAATAGGAAAAAGAAAAAGTTGGTGCCTGCACCCACAGACACTTTCCACAACCCACTCTGACTCCACCAAGCACAGAGGACCAGCTGTTTTCTGGGAGTGGTGGGTCTTCTGGCGACCTAACCATTGGCTTGGGCAGCCCCTAAGAGAGTGGAGAGTGCAGCCTACCAGGGCCTGTCTTGGGGCTAAAGAATGTGGGCGCAATGCCAGTGATTAGAAGGTCCTCCTCCAAGGCTTGTGAATGAACTTGGTAAGGAGAGGTCGTCTCTCACCGCCTCCTCCATTTCCTGCTCTTCAGAGCACTGCTGTGAATGTACTGAAATACAAAACAGGTGCTAAGAGCCTAGTGCCATCTACTGTGTCACAGCCTGAATTACACCACCAAAAAAAAAATAAAATTAATAATTTCCTTCAGCGTGCATTTCTTGTGAAATCTAATGCAGGAAACTAGGCACAACTAAGAAACCCATACAGAACCTTGGTCCTCTGAAAGCACCCAGAAATGAAGCCAAGTGACTATACATAACATACAATACAGTCTATAGAAACAAAAGACAAATCCAAATGACAGCAACTTCAAAAGGATAAAGAAACACCAACCCTCTCAGATGAGAAGGAAGCAGTGCAAGAACCCTTGCAATTCAGTAAGTCGGAACGTCTCCTTACTTCCAAAGGATTGAACTAGCTCCCCAGCAATGGTTCCTAACCAGACTTAGATGTCTGAAATGACAGACATAGAATTAAGAATCTGGATGACAAGAAAGCTCAAAGAGACTCAATAGAAAGTTAAAACCCAATCCAAGGAAGCCCGTAAAGTGATTCAAGAGTTGAAAGATGACATAGCGATTTTAAGAAAGAACCAAACTGAACATCTGTAATTGAAAAATTTATTATAGAAATTTCAAAGTAAAATTGGAATTATTAACAGCAGAATAGAGTAAAATGAGGAAAGAATTTCAGAGCTTAAAGTCCAGTCTTTCAAGTCAACCCAGTTAGACAAAAATTTAAAAATAATAATTAAAAAAATGAGCAGAACTTCTGAGAAATATGGGATCATATAAGAAGATCAAACCTACGACTCACTGGCATCTCTGAGAAAGAAGAAGAGATAGTAAGCAAATTGGAAAATATATTTGAGGATGTAGACCATGAAAATTTCCCCAGTCTCAGTAGAGAGGTCAACATGCAAATTCAAGAATTGCAGAGAACCCCTGAAAGATGTAAGACAACCATCCCTAAGACACATAGTTACCAGACTTTCCAAGGTCAATGCCGATAATGGTATTTCCTAGTTTTTCTTCTAGCGTGTTTATAGTTTTAGGTCTTATATTTAAATACTTATTTAATCTTGAGTTGACTTTTGTCTATGGTGAAAGGTAGGGATCCAGTTTCAATCTTCTGCAATAACTGCTAGCCAGTTATCCTAACACCATTTATGGAATTGGGAGTCTTTTCCCCATTGCTTGTTATTGTCGACTTTGTCAATGAGCAAGTGGCTGTAGGTGTGCAGCTTTATTTCTAGGTTCCCTATCCTGTTTTGTTGGTCTATGTGTCTGATTTTTCTTTTCTTTCCAGCATCATGCTCTTTTGATTACTGTAGCCTTGTAGTATAGTCTGAAGTCAGGTTGTGCAGTGCCTCTGGCTTTGTTCTTTTTGCTTAGGATTGCTTTGGCAACTTGGACTTTTTTTTTTTTTTTTTTTTTTTTGAGACAGAGTCTCGATCTGTCACCAGACTGGAGTGCAGTGGCACAATCTTGGCTCACTGCAATCTCCACCTCTGGTTTTCAAGTGATTCTCCTGCCTCAGCCTCTGGAGTAGCTGGGATTATAGGCATGCACCACCACACCCAGCTAATTTTTTGTATTTTTAGTAGACATGGGGTTTCACCATGTTGGCCAGGATGGTCTTGATCTCCTGACCTCGTGATCTCCCTGACTCGGCCTCCGAAAGTGCTGGGGTTACAGGCGTGAGCCACCGCACCTGGCCAACTTGGACTTTTAATTGATGTTCTATATAAGTTTTAGGATAGTTTTTTCTAATTATATGAAAAATGACATTGGTAATTTGATAACATTGAATCGTAAATTGCTTTAGGCAGTATGGCCATATTAACAATGTTGATTCTTTATGTTCATTAACATGAAATATTTTTCCATTTATTTGTGTCATCTCTGATTTCTTTCAGCAGTGTATTTTAATTCTCATTGTAGCTATCATGGTTAGCTGTATTCTTAGGTGTTTTATTCTTTTTTTGGCTATTGTAAATGGGATTGCATTCTTGATTTGACTCTCAGCTTGGATATTATTAGTATATAGAAATGTTACTAAGTTTTTGCCATTGATTTTGTATCCTGAAACTTTACTGAAGTGTTTTATCAGTTTTAGGAGCCTTTTGGCAGAGTCTGTGGGGTTTTCTAGGTTAGAACCATCATTTGTGAAGAATGATAATTTTGCCTCCTCTTTATTTCTTCCTCTTGCCTGATTGCTCTGGCTGGGACATCCAGTACTACTTGAGTAGGAATGGTGAGAGTGGGCATCCTTGTCTTGTTTCATTTCTCAAGGGGAATGCTTCCAGCTTTTGCTCATTTAGTAGAAGTTGCCTGTGGATTTGTCATATATGGCTCTTATTATTATAAGATATGTTCCTTCAATGCCTAATTTTTGAGAGTTTTTTTTTATCATGAAGTGATATTGAATGTCATTGAAAGCCATTTCTGCATCTTTTGAGATGATACTCTATTTTTCTTTAAATTCTGCTTATGTGGTGAATCTTATTTATTTATTTGCACATGTTGAACCAATCTTGAATCTTAGCAATGAAGCCTACTTCATTGTGATGAATTAACTTTTAGATGTGCTGCTAGCTTCAGTTTGCTAGCATTTTGTTGAGGATATTTGTGTGTATATTTATCAGGGATATTGGTCTGAACATTTTTGTTGTTGTTGTTATTGTATCTCTGCTAGGTTTTTGTGTCAGAATGATACTTGTTTTGTAGAATAAGTGAGGGAGAAGTCCCTCCTCCTCAGTGTTTTTGGAATAATTTCAGTAGGATTAGTACTACCTTTTCTTTGTATATCTAGTAAAATTTGGCTGTGCATCTATGTAGTCCTGGGCTTTTTTAAAGTTGGTAGCCTTTTTATTACGAATTCAATTTTGAAACTTATTATTTGTCTGTTCAGGATTTCAATTTCTTCCTGGTTCAATCTTAGTAAGCTGTGTGTTTCCAGGAATTTAACCATTTCTTCTAGTTTTTCTAGTTTTTATGCACAGAAGTGTTCATAATAACCTCAAAGACTTTTTTGTATTTTTGTGGGGTTGGTTCTAATGCCACCTTTGTAATTTCTGATTGCATTTATTTTGATTTCTCTATTTTTTCTTCATTAATCTAGCTAGTGGTCTGTTACTCTTATTCATTCAAAAAAACAAACTTTGATTTCATGGATTTTTGTATTAAGGTTTGCATCTCAACTTAGATTAGTTCTGATTTTGGTTATTTCTTTTTTGCTGCTACACTTGGGGTTGGTTTGCTCTTGTTTTTATATCTCCTCTAGGTGTAATCTTAGGTTGTTAGCTTGAGATCTTTGTAACTTTGAGATATAGGCATTTAGTGCAATAAACTTTCCTCTTGACACTGCTTTAGCTATTTCCCAAACAATCTGATGTGTTGTGTCTTTGTTTTCACTAGTTTCAAATATTTTTTATTTCTGTCTTAATTTTATTCTTTATCCAAAAGCCATTTTAGAGTGGTTGTTTAACTGCCATGTAATTGTATGGCTTTGAGAGATCACTTTTGTATTGATTTCTATTTTTCTTGTACCATGGTCTGCCTGAGAGTGTGGTTGGTATGATTTTAATTTTTTTGAATTTGTTATGACTTGCTTTATGGCTCAGTATGTGGTTAATATTAGAGTATATGCCGTGTGTAGATGGGAAGAATGTATATTCTATTGTTGGGTGGAGCATTCTCTAGATGTCTATTAGGTCTGATTGGTCAAATATTGAGTTTAAGACCAGAATATCTTTGATAGATTTCTCCTTCAATGATCTAACACTATCAGTGAGGTATTAAAATTTTTCACTATTATTGTGTGGTTATCTAAATATCTTTGTAGATTTCTAATAATTTATTTTATGAATCTAGGTGCTCCAATGTTTGGTATGTATATATTTAGGATAGTTAGGTCTTATGTTGAATTGAACATCATTATATGATGCACTTCTTTGCCCTATTTGATCAGTATTGGTTTGAAATTTGTTTTATTTGATACAGGAAAAGCACCCCCTACTCTTGTTTTTCATTTGCCTGATAGATATTTCTCCATTCCTTTAATTTGAGCCTATGGGTGTTGTTACTTGTGTAATAGATCTCTTGAAGACAGCAGACAATTGAGTCTTGCTTCTTGGTTCAACTTGCTACTCTGTGCCTTTTAAGTGGGATGTTTAGCCCATTTATTTACATTCAAGGTCAACATTGGTAAGTGAAGAATTGATCTTGTCATTGTGTTGTTAGCTGGTTGTTATGTAGAATTGGTTGTATAGTTGCTTTATAGTGTCAATAGGCTATGTATTTAAGTGGGTTTTTATGGTGGCAGATATCAATCTTTCTTTTCCGTGTTTAGAACTACTTTTAGGACCTCTTGTAAGGTAGGTCTAGTAGTAATGAATTCTCTTAGTATTTGCTTTTTTGAAAAGGATTTTACTTTTCTTTTGCTTATAAAACTTAGTTTTGCAAGATATGAAATTCTTGGTTGATACTTATTTTCTTTAAAAATGCTAAAAATTGGCCCCTAATCTGTTCTTGTCCACAAGGTTTCTACTAAAAGTTCTGCTGTTAGCCTGATAAGGTTCCCTTTGTAAGGAATCTGCCCCTTCTCTCTAGCTGCCTTTAAGATTTTTTTCTTTTGATTTGACACTAGGTAATCTAATGACTATGTGTCTTTCAGATAGTCTTCTTATATAGTGTCTTACAGGGATTCTCTGAGTTTCTTGAATTTGCATGTTGACCTCTCTGGTGATATGAGGGGAATTTTCATGGACTATATTCTGAAATATATTTTCCAAGTTGCTTGATCTCTTTTCTTTTCTTTCAGAAATGTCAATGAGTTTGGTCTCTACATAACTCCACATTCCTCAGAGAGGAATTAAAAATTACTCTTTTTTTATTTTTGTCTGTCAGCATTGCTTTGAAGGAATGGTCTTCAACCTCTGAGATTCTTTCCTCAGCTTGGTCTAGTCTGTTGTCAATGGTTCCAAGTGTTTTATTAAATTCCTATAGTACATTTTTCAATTCCAAAAGTTCAGTTTGTTCTTTCTTAAAATGGCTAAGTTGTCTTTCAATTTTGAATTGTTTTATGGTTTTCCTTGGATTGTATTTCTGCCTTCTCCTTTATCTGTTGCTCGGCCTTGCCATCCAGAGCCTGAATTCTATTACTAATATTTCAGCCATTTCTATTTGGTTAAGAATCATTGCTGGGAGCTGGTGTGGATTGTTTCGAGGTAAGAAGATACTTCCTTCTCATCTGTGGGGCTAATGTTCCTTTATCCTTTGAAGTTGCTGTCCTTTGGATGGGGCTTTTTTGTTTTTATGTTCTTTATTGCCATTGTGGGTCTGACTGTGATCCAAGTTGAATATAGTCCAATGGCTTTGTTTCTGATGCTTTCAAAGGGCAAAGGCTCAGTTCCACACTTCTAGGCTGTGTGCTTTAACCATGGAGAGCTGGGACCAGGTCTGTGGCTTTTCGTCTTGCCCCTGGAGGTTAAGCAGTCTGGGAGCACCTCTGTCCCCGGTTGAGGCTGTGCTGCACCAGGGGCTGAGGTGCTCCCAGATTGCTGGCAACAGTGTTCCATTGGGGACTGTGAGGGCAAACACGCTGGTGGAGCAACGCGGGGCTGCAGGTGAAAGTGCTCAGGAAACCTTACTTTAAAGGAGGCACCATGTGATAGGCATACACTCGTGATGAGCAGGAAGCCTTGAATGCCATTCCAATGTATCTGCTACCAAGTAGAAGGATCTTTTCAGATCTGAAATATTACAAAGATGTGGCTTGACCAATATCAGCAATGACATAGATAATGTTTCTACAAATATTATAGACATTGAAAAGTAAGAAAAATTATAAACACATTTATAGGCATAAATTTTATAACCTAGATGAAATAGGCAAGTTCCTTGAAAAACACAACTAATCATATGTGACAAGGAATAGAAAATCCTAAGAGCCCTATATATCCTGAAGAACCTGAATTTATAATGAAAACCTTCCATAACAAATACAAAAGAAAAACCCTAGGCCCAGATGGTTTCCCTCTGTACTCCATCCTTGAGCAGCCATGGTTAACTCTGAGCCTGTCTACACCACCCACTGGCCTATAAGCTCCTAGAAACAGGGTCTATCTTTCTAACATTGTTTATATTTATATCTGCTTGGCCCCTAGTAAAATGCTTGGCTCTGAGTAATCACTACACCTTATTTGTTTAAAGTATCAATGTAAGTCATCCCATGCAGTGGTTGTTAAACTTCAATGCACATTAGAGTTACCTTGGATCCTTTTTATCAAAATAGACTTCCCACCAAACTCAGAGCTCTGGGAGATAAGATTGAGTTCAAGCTTTTCCTGGTAATCTTGATAAGCAAATCTGCTTAGAAAACTTTAAAATAGACCATCCACCTCCAGTTATAAAGAATCCCTTAAACTTATCCAAGCAAGTCAGAACCTGGCATTTAAAAATATCCAGGAAAATAAATGTCATGTTTTATATTTCGGAGATTACAACATATTATTTAAAAAAGATAAACTGCTGGATAATTCATGTCTTTTATGTCTTTTCCCTCTCAGGCTGAGCTCACCTTTTTTTTTTTTTTTTTTTTTGAGATGGAGTTTCGCTCTGTCACCTGGGCTGCAGTGCAGTGGTGTGATCTCTGTTCACCCAACCTCCGCCTCCCTCATTCAAGCTATTCTCATGCTTCAGCTTCCCGAGTAGCTAGGATTACAGGCATGTACCACCATGACCAGGTAATTTTTGTATTTTTAGTAGAGATGGGATTTCACCTTGTTGACCAGGCTGGTCTTGAACTCCTAACCTCAGGTGATCCACCCGCCTCGGCCTCCCAAAGTGCTGGGATTACAGGCATAAGCCACTGTGCCCGGCCTGAGCTCACCTTTTCTATCTTAAATGCACTGCAGTGTGAACTGAGGCTAGCTGTTCTGGGCATGCTTTTCACTGCTCCTGCATGCTCCCTTTCATGGGGTGGTCCTATTCCTCCTGCATTCCATCTGTTGTCTCTTGATCTGCTTTTCCATTTCCCTCCTGTGTGTGTTTCAGTTTTGGTGCATGCCCAGCTCCACACACTACTGGGCAGCATGCTTTTCTAGTGACACATCCGTGGTGACCAAAAGAGCTGGTCACTTTGACTCAGGCCTCTTTCCAACAGAGCGGGACACACTGATGCTGCAGAAACTCGGGCTTTTAGACTGATGACTTCCTCAGAGCTCTCCTACGTGAACCATGATCCAGAAACATGGGCCAAAACTGGCTGGGGACTAGCAGGCCTGCCCTACCTACTCCGAAGCATAGTAGTGTGGCCGTAGGCATTAGAGCTGGAGAGAGTGAGATTGGTGTCCCACTTCTTCCTATAGCTTCACTTTCTATACTTCATGCTTAAAGTTTTTGTTCAAAATTTTGAAACAACTTTGTCTAATCTTGGTATTAATCTCCTTTATCAAATGAACCTTGCCTTGCCAATGAGGCTATTAAGACTTAGGAAGGGGAAAGTAATTCACCCAAAGTCACATGGATGAGATTTCCACTCTGCTTTCTTTTTGCTTTTGTCCCTTTCAGTTCACTAAAATGTTAGTGCAAACCTGCAAGAACTTGACATTTCCGTGTAACTTGGCTTGGAGTCTGGGAATGATGAAAAGCAGAGAACAGAAGATTGAGTTTCTGCTTTGAGGAATGCCAGGGAGTGCAGAGGTGTGGGTCATCTGTTTCCTAGGCCTGCTTCATGGCCAGCGCTTGTTTGAGATGGTTTGGAGTAACTAAGGGTGAATAGAACAAACATGTTTCTTGGAAGGAGGAAAGAGCCCAGCAGGGATGCTACAGGCTCCTGAGGAGAGCCCGTAACAGAGAAGGAAGCTGTGAGTGCCACGGCTGCAAGTTTGGGTAGGCTTCACTGAGAGGAGGTAGGAGCTAAGCCTAGAAGAGTCGACACGATTCAGGTGTGTGGCATTTGAGGAGGACAAGCCAGTTAGAAAAATATTAGCAGACTTAGAAGTCTAAAAATATTCAAGAACACTTCAGGTTAGTTACTTTGACTGAAGCCTAATGCACTTTTTAGAGGAACTAGGGGCCATGCGATGGGGGAAGGAGCTGGAGGATGACCGCCTTGGTCCTAGCACGGGGCAGTCGGGCCTTTTCCTGGGAACCAGCTGTCTTAAACTGGGTGCCAGAGGGCAGCAGTATCTGATGATGTGGTACTAGGTGTTCCACAGACTGCCCTTGTCTTCCACCTGATAAAAAGAGATGTTAACATAGGAGCAAACTTATAGTCAGACATATTTGGAAAATGATGGGTTAATAAAGTTACGCGTTTTTCTTTCTGTGTGATTTGTCAGACCCTGTCATGAATCAATTGGCTTTGGAATCTCTGTTGGAGGCAGAACATGTGGCACTTCCCACGGGCACAGATTTGGAAATTGCTTCTTTTACCAGAATCTGGTATATGTAGGAGCCCCATTTCAAAGTTTGGGGTAAAAAGAAAGCTGCCCCAAGCAGTGTTTCAAAATATTAACCTTCTACTGATGTAGGCTGGCATCGGTTTTTAATCTAACACACCCAGGGTTCTTGCCCTCGAGATAGGCTCAGAAATATCCAAACACCCAGTTCTGCTTGCCCCTGCCTTGTTCCTATAGCCAAAACCCTGAGACGCCCTCTCCAGGGATGAAGAAATTGGCAGCAGGAGGAACGAAGTTCTGGAGCATCCAGCTCAAGCCTCTGCTCCCCACGGCGGCTCCTGCTGGAGCCAAGGTGCCCATCAGAGGCACTCCTTTCTTCCCTGCAGAGAGCTGTGGCAGGGACCACGTTATAAGCTGCCTCCTTGGAGAAGCAGCCTCACCTCTGTGAGAAGGGCCTGCAGTGGGGCCCATCCTCAGGTGGAAGGAACCGGGAGGTTTCTGGCCAAAAGCTTCTGTTTTTAGGTTGTGGGACTGAAGTGTGTGTTTGTGGGTGTGTGTGTGCATGTGTGTGTGTGGTGTGTGCACGTGTTAGCCCAGTTGCAGGAGCTTCTCACCATGAACATAAAGTTAGAAAAAGAGATCAGCGAGCAGACGAAGTCACTAGAGATGCTATTCAGTATCTCCAGCTACCACTAGGAAGTACAATGAGTTAAAGTTAGCCTGGTCGCTGACTTCTGACAGCTGAGTGTGCACTGGCTGCATGGGTGCCCTCTGCTCCCTGACAGGCTCAGTCACTGGCCTGTGCCCTGCGCCAGCCACCCAGGCCCACCTGTGCCCCCAGGGAGCCCCGCCCCCAGCTGTCTTTGGCTCCCTCCTGGAATCGAAGCCCTGCCGCCCTCTACCCAGGATTTCTAGTTTCTCATGGGCCCTCTGGGCGTGGAGGAAGACCTGGTGTCTCTCCTTTGGGCTCAGCAACTTCCTGATGTGGTGCTGGCTCCTGCCCTTTGCAGCCCCAGGATGCAGAGGGGCCAGTGGGCTACTGTCTTGGTGAGGGTCCTGCAGCCCCCGCAGGCTGCGCGGCTTTTGAGGAAAGGCCTGGGGCAGGGCTGTGGAGCAGGGCAGGACTCACGACCTCTGGACTTTGGAGGCTGGATACTGGGCCAGAGGCAAAAGGCCCCTGGAACCAGGCTGTGTCGCTCATTGTTCTGCCTGGAAGGTGGAGGACAAGTGTTGGCTCCTGCCTCCCAGGGGATCAAAGGGATCCCTTGAGTCAGGACGTGCTTCCAGTTTCTGAATCTGACTGTAAATCCCTCATTGTTTTTTTTTTTTCTAAACCTCTATCTGACTTTTAAAAAGTTGTCTTCACAAAACTTTCTATCTAGAGGGAGAAAGAGCACTGCGGCTTTTAAGTGATGGTGGCTAGAAAGTCAGGAGACTTGGCAGGTACAGCTCTCTAAAAACCTGAATGCAGATGTCATGTGGAGCACTGGAGTATGCTGGAGGCCCCGGATGATGAAAGTGGGGGAGAAATGAGAGGGCAGGGGTGAGATAAATAATGGGGGACTTCATGTCGATCCTTGGGCTTATGTAACTCAAAATATTGGAGAGTCAAAGCGTGCTCTTAGTTTTACTGCTAACATGAAGAGATGGTGAGCATGTCGGCAGACTTCCGGCCCTTTCCCTGACCTTTCCCTGAGAGAATCCTGTGGGGTGTTTTAGGACGATGTTGGGAAGAGGCAGGAGACCTGTCTGTCTCTGAGGGTCTGCAGGGCACTTCTCCGAGGGCATTTGGTATGGACACAAAGGAGCTTGGGGCCTCCCTCTGAGCTGGACCCTGAGCTCTACCTGGGGATCACGCAGGGAAGCCCCTATTCTCGTGGACCAGGCATCTGCACCTCTGAGCTGGTCTCTCGGGGGCCGAGGGTGAAGAAGGAAGGAGGGAAGTGTGCACCTGGGTCACAGGCCAGGCTGGGTGTCAGGAGACTGTTTTTCATTTAGTGCTCCCAACTGTGCCATCACATAGCCATGGCCACTACTCTCATTGTATAAATGAGAAGATGCAGGCTCAGAAGGGTTAAATAGCCTGTGGTCCTACCATAAATGAGGCCCCAATCCTCTGGGGCCCACACAGGAGTCTGCTGGCTTTGCTCCAGAAAAGCCTGGGTGCGGAGCAGGTTTTACAAAGACAGAGTCCACAGCCAGCCTGGCCTTGCCCAGCCTGCGAGGCGGGTGGGTTCAAAGGGCCTGAGGGAGGAGGAAGGTGGACCTTCCCTGAGCAGGGCTGGAAGACGCTGCCGGGACCGACTCAATGGTTTTTTGACCCTAGAGACTTCCAAGGAGAGAGTAGGAGCATTCACCACAGCCCGTAACAAAGAGGGAGCAGTTTTTGCAGCTGCATGCCCAGAGAAAAGACAGCATTATCTCACACTGCCGGCTGATGCCCTGCAGACAAATGCTAGGGTATTACTCATGGTGGACCTGCTTTGGAGGGTCCCACCGGCCTGGGGCTGGCCACAGGTCACCTCTAGCCCTGGCTCCCTGGGATCCTTCACCAGCCCTTCCCCGGTTACTTGTGTCCTTTCTGGTTCTGTGACAACACAAAATAATGATGATGATGATGTGTGTTTATCAAAGGCTTATTTGTCAGGTCCACGTTCAGGACAGTCTCAGGCCACAGGTGCTATCCTCGTCCCTGCCCCAACCCATGCAGAGACCTCGGAGGAGCTTCCTCACCGTCCTCCTGTTCTGCTGTCCTCTTCCCGTCCTTTCTCCTGAGTTCCATCTGCAGGGATGGTGGCCGATCCAGTGTGAGAGATGATCCTCTTCTGGGATCCTTCTTCCAAATAGAAAGACTCTCCCCTCATAATTAACACTCAGCTTAGAGATGCATACTTTCAAAAGAAGCAACAGGTGTATTAATAAATACTATAAATCTTTTTGTCCTTACAACCTAATGATGCTACACACCAAAGCTTTTAGATTTAAAAAAGCTGTGGATAGAGATTTTTCATGGCAGAATTTTATGTCTGTGGTTTGCAAATCTACTCTCAAATCATAGTTTCAGCCTGAAGAATAGGCATGCCATTTACTTATGATGTTCATCCCCAACACTGATTTCTTATCCTGACTTACATATTTTTGAAATATAGTATGTAGTTTTATTTTCAACCAAATTATGTTAAGGATGAAATATATTGTCCAGGCATAATGGCTTATGCCTGTAATCACTTTGGGAGGCTGAGGCAGGAGGATCAGTTGAGTCCTGGGGTTTGAGGCTAGCCTGGGCAACATGGTGAAACTCAGTCTCTACAAAATAGTACAAAAATTAGCCATGTGTGGTGACAAACACTTGTGGTGCCAGCTTCTTGGGAGACTGAGGTGGGAGGATTGCTTGAGTCCAGGAGGTTGAGGCTGCAGTGAGTCAAGATCCTGTCACTGCACTCCAACCTGGGCAACAGGGTGAGACCCTGTCTCAAAAAAAAAAGTAAAGAATAAAATAGATTGAAATAGTAAAAGTTACATTGTCTAGATGGTGAAAATATGGGCAATTTTAATTATTTAAAAATTATTGGTAAGTAAAATGGACAATTGATATGGGGAAATTTTGTAATAATTACGTGATATTCATCAATCATAGAAAACTACTGGACGTCTATGTAATAAAATAAGAAAGTATTTGCTTGATAGTATTGATGATAAGAAGTATTTTCTCATACTTTCTAAAATAAATTCCAAATTTGTAACAACTAAATATTAATTCATTTTTTCAGCTTTACTGAAGTATAATTGACCTTACAAAATTTGCATGTATTTAAAGTGTACAACTTGATATTTGTATGGATTGTGAAATAATCATCACAAGCTAATGTACATATCCGTAGCCTCACATTCCCTCCCTCCCTCCCTCCCTCCCTCCCTCCCTTCCTTCCCCTTCTTCTCTCTCTCTCTCTTTCTTTTCTTTGTTTTCTTTCTTTTATTTATGGTGTGAATACTTCAGATCTACCCTGTTAGCAAACATATATAAAGAAAGAGTATGGCTAATTGAGCTGGAAGGAATACTTCATGTGTATCTCAGGTTCTGCACTTCTGAAATGGATTCCAAATAGTATGTGGATCCTGAAAGTTCTTATAAACTTTTCTGTATTTATCCATCTGTTCTCTGTCCCATGTCAGGTCAGGGATGGACAGGAGTGAGCAGGATGGACTGCAGGCATTCTTCTGGGACTGGATTGGAAGCCTTGGGAGGACACAGGGTCATGGGCTTTTGGAGCATCTCCCAAGGCTAATGGGCTCCTGCAGACACTCCTCATAGCAGCAGAGTGAGGCCAGTATCTTGTAAAATGTTCCACAAACTTCTATCCACCTGCAAGCATGTGGACAATGGATAGGAACCACGGTGGGCAATTCAGAGTGTCTTTTCTAGGAAGTTGTACTTTATGTTAGCGCTCATGTTCTGTTGGAACTGGATAAAACCTGTTATGCTCCTCTATAGAGCATTATTAGATTTTCAGAACAAGTTTTCCTTGTTTAAGCACACTTAAAGTGGGAACCGAGACCAGTTCCTTCACCCCCACCCCAGGAATCACTGGCTTGAGAGAGGAATCACTGACTTAAGCCAGAAATGGGAAAGCAAGGGAGAGAGGAGGAGACGGACTGGGAGACGGCGGGGGCATGTTCCCTGATGTGCCAGTTTCCTGGCTGTTAATGAGCATTACAGACTGCTTGAGGTGAGTGTGTGTGCACGTGCACACATGTATGTTTGTGCGTGTGTGTGTGTGTGTGTGTGCATGCTTAGCAGCACAGCCTGGTGAAGGGTCTGGAGTGGCATGGAGGGAAACGCAAAGTGAATCTGAAAAGGAGGGACCACCATGGCTGAGAGAAATTTGCAAGAGGGAACTGTGGGGGAGAGCTTGGAACTATCACTGTCTGACGTCAGCTGGTCAGTAAGCTGACCTCAGCAGCTCGAGGGTTCTGCTCACTGCATCTACCATGTCCTAATGTTACTATAGGTAGCTAGTCAGGCATGAGCAGGGCAGGAGAGGGCTCCCCTCACCCCCTACACCGGGAGTGTCTGGTGACCGTCAGGTGATGGTCAGGCGGTTAAGAGTCTTGCTAAAGTAATAATTGGTCACAGCTGGCGCCACAGAAAGGCAGGCTCCAAATAAAAAGAAAACACCTGAAACTGGTGATCAGCAGCTTCCTGATAAGATCTCAGGAGGTGGGCGAGCAGGCTCAAGCATGCACATTAAGAGGCACAGTGGTAGAGTTTAACTGGTCTATGACCTTCCTTTAGGAATGCTAGGCTGGTAAGGAAAGAACACGTTGAGTGAGCATGCACAATATTCCAGGAAACACACAACACATGCTCCCCTTCTGAGGGCTGGCAGGCCACTGCATGCAGACAGCCCACCCCAAGGGCCGAATCAGGGGAGAAGGGACACAAGACCCTGGAAGCATGCCAGCATATACAAACACCAGTCAGAAGGTCAAACCCTGCACTTGTCCTTCAAGTTACCTGCATGGGCCTCTTCCAAGGGTACCTTCCTTCCTTTCATTCCTGCTCTAAAGCTTTTTAATAAACTTTCACTCCCGCTCTAAAACTTGTCTTGTTCTCTCCTGCCTTCTTCCCCTCAGTTGAATTCTTTCTTCTGAAGAGGCAAGAATTGAGGTTGCCTCAGACTCGTAGGATATGGATTCCTTGCCGGTGACACTAACATAGATGCTGAGCTATAATTCAGTGCAGACACCTGTGGACTGAGTAGGGGGTTGTGTGCTGGGAAGAAGTGTGTTCTTTAATGATACACTTAGAAGGCAGAATCAGTGGGACACAGTGAGTCACCGATGATGAATCCCACATTTCTGTCCTGGGCACCTGGACAATAGTGGGGTCTCTGCTTGGTGTGCAGGACTCAGAAGTGGATTTTAAGACAGCAGGAAGCTGGCCACTGTAGGTTTGCACCAAGGAGTTCAAGGTATTGCAGAATATCCAAATGGAAAGGTGACCAGTTGACTATTAGATTCTAGGCTTAGGGGAGACACCTGGGTTGGCAACATAGCTCTGGCAAGATTGGTTTATGCTTTGAGACCAATCTGAATGTTTTCCCATGTGAAAGCATTTAGTTTCCAGGATGGAGACCAGAGCATTTGGGTGGGGCATAGAGGAGAAAGGCTGAATGAGCAAAGGAACCCTGTGGGGAGGAATGACAGGGCTCTGCTGCAGGGAGAGGAGCTTGGGGCGAAGCATTGCTCAGGGACACACGATTAAGGCTGTCCTGGGGGTGGCAACCCTGTTTGCTTCATGCTGCCTTATCCTTGTTAGGTATGACCAGGTGTTCGGTGCCTCTTCTGTGCCAGTCAGTAGATTCTCCAGAAGGCAGGAGAATCCCTGAGGGCAGCTGGTCACCTCATAACACAGGCTCAGAAGGAAGCGTCTCCTAAGTCCACGTGGTGAGTTTTTGTTTTGTGTGTTTGTTTGTTTTTTGAAACAGAATGTTGCTCTGTTGCCCAGGCTGGAGTGCAGTGGCACAATCTTGGCTTACTGCAATCTCCACCTCCCAGGTCCAAGTGATTCTCCTGCCTCAGCGACCTCAGTAGCTGGGATTACAGGCATGCACCACCATGTCTAGCTAATTTTTGTATTTTTAGTAGACATGGGGTTTCACCATGTTGGCCAGGCTGGTCTTGAATCTTGACCTCAAGCGATCCACCTGTCTTGGCCTCCCAAAGTGCTGGGATTACAGGTGTGAGCCACCGCACCCAGCCCACATGGTGAATTTTAAGTGAGGAGCAGATCCTGGCTCTTCACCATCACTTTTTTCTGTGAAAGGCATCCAATGATTGAAAACCTTTGAATTTTTAGCTGTAAAAGCCTCAGCATTTACTTAGCAAATATTGAGACATTGGATGGGAAGCCTCTGATGTTTCAGGCACTGTGTTCTCTGTTCTGAGGAATAAATAAGATACTTCCCTGGAGGAACTCAGGGATTAGCAAGATGAGGAGGCAGGAAAGGGGCCAGGGACTAGGCACCGAGTCCCCAGAAAGGGGCACAGGGCTGGGAAAGGCGGGGTAGGATGAGCTTTCCTCCAAGGAGAAGGAGGGAGGTGGCTTTGAATGGACCCTACAGAAAGGCATGGTGGTTTACCAAAAGGACCCTGGGGTTAGCCATTTCGGAAGCATAGACTAGGGCCAGGGTTTGTTGGCAGCGAAACACTCTGAGTCACAGGGCACCGAAGTATATTAGCAGCAGCAACTGCGTAGGAGTCTGCGGCAGCCTCATTCCTTGCCTCCTCAGAAGAAAGAGCTCAGCTGGACGGCATAAGGCAGGAGAGACTGAGGCAAGTTTTGGAGGACTGAAAGTTTCTTAAGCTTTAGAACAGTAATGAAAGGAAGGAAGGTACCCTTGGAAGAGGTGCAAGCGGACAACTTAGACAAGCACAGGGTTTGGCCTTTGACTTGGGGTTTTATATGCTGGCATGTCTTCAGGGTTTTACATCCCTTCTCCCTTGATTCCTCCCTTGGGGTGGGCTGCCTGCATGCATGGTGGGCAGCTGGGGCTTGGGAGGGGCGAATGCGCAGTGTGTTTACTGGAGCTGTACACATGCTGCCTTGAGGCGTTCTTCCCTCACCAGCCGAATGTCCCTAGGAGGTCATATACCACTTACACGCTGCCGTCTTGCCTCCTAGTGCGCATGTGTGAGCCTACCCACGGGTCTCCCGAGGTCTTATCTGGATAGAAGCTGCTGATCATGTCACAGGCTGCAGGTGTTTCTATATAATGGGAGACTGCCTTTCTCTGGCGCTGGCTGCAACCGATTATTTTAGAGAGAGATAGCTTATCAACTACCTGACCACTACCTGATGGTCGCCTGCCCCTCCTGGTGTGGGAGGGCTCCTCCCCTCTCATGCCTGACCAGCTACCTACCTAACAGTTGGATGTCCTTGTGAGCCATGCTAAGGAATTTGAACTGGCTCCTATATGAAATGGAGACCACTGGCGGATTTTCAAGTGGGAGTGAAATTTAAATTTCTATGACTTAGAAAGACTTTGTGGCAACTGGATTGGACTTGGAGGATCCTGGGTGCTGGTAGATTGCTGGGGATGCTGAAGTGCGCAGGAAGCTGAGGCTGAGGGGCAGGAGGGGGCGGCCAGCGTGCAGCGCCACGACGCGGCCAGCAGGTGGCGCGCGAGCACCGCGTTTAACCAGTTTTTAGGGGCACGTGCTTTGCTGTCTTTTGTTACCATTATGTTTGTTATTTGTTTTGTTTTCGTTTTGGTCTTTTTGTTTTCCGTGTGAGTAATGGATTTTTGTGTCTGCCTTGAGCCCTTCCACCCTATGCCTACTCAGCCTTCTTCCAACTTCTGATTTTCTCCCTCTCTCTCTTCACCCTGAGATTAACCAGAATTAAACAGGGCAGAATAGACAGAGGAAGCAGGTGTGCAGTTTCAGAAAGACCACGTGGATGCAGTAAGCCCAGCTGCCCTTATGTGCACCTCTGTCCTCCACCAGAGCTTTGCAGCCACTTGCTCTGCCCTGGGCCCAGCAGGCATCACAGCTAGTGGGAGAGGCCACAGGCTGCCCTGGGGTGTGGAGAGGCACCCTCTAGCTCCCCATCCCATGCTCTCTGGTCCATTTCTTCCTGCATCCCAGATGGACTCACCAGTTTCAAGAAGCTCCCCTCGCATCAGCTTCACCCTTCACCTTGGGAGTCCTTTAATGCAGGACTCAAAAGTTTGCATTTGTTCTTAAGGACAGGAGATTTGCTTTAACTCAGACAACTTCTCCTTATAGACTCCTTTAAGGAACCCCCAGAGGTGCGTCCTCCTAGCAGGTGGTTCTGGCCTCTGTACTGCCAGTCACCTGCATGCAGCCCAGGCATGCCACTCAGCCACATTGATCGTCAAGGACCTCACCATAAATGTTTTTACCTTCTGTGCTCTATCCTCCAGGGTGGTGAGAATAGGGAAAAATAAAGCAAATATTGTGATCTCTCCTAGGCAAGTGTTTTCAATAACTTACACCATTTAATCCTTGAGCTAGGATTTCTGCTCTCATTGCTTTTGACATTTAATACCTATGAGACCTTGGGGAAGTTATTCTACCTCGCTGACCTGTAGGTTCAGGCAGAGTTTCTTGCATTGGCCAAGTTATTTGCTCTACACCCATGCAATGTGGATAGTAATACAAATTCATTAAGGATTCCATTAATTGAAAAAATATGTATAAAGTTGTGTTTAGTATTTCTTATGATTAGTATACTGTCTTAATATCTAACCTGATTGCCAATCCATGCATGGATAATAAGACCTCTATTTTTTTCTTTTTCTAATTTTATTTTTTAATGGACAAATAATTGTAAATATTCACAGGGTACATAGTGATGTTTCAATACATATAACGTATAGGGCTCACATGAGGGTAGTTTGCATATCCATCATCTCAAACATTTATCATTTCTTTGTGTTGAGAGAAGTCTTATTTTTTATTTTTTCCACTAATTTCTTAAAAATTTATATACATCTATGATGTACAGGTGCAATTTTGTCACATGTATAGGTTGCTTATACTTCAGCAAAGCCATTTAATCTGGCACTTATGAAATGCCAGATTCTATTCAGTAAACTGTGTCAGAAATATTTGGTTATCTTAAGGGTGAAACTTTTGCACTGCAAAGGAAAGTCTTATCACAAGTAAAAAATTTCTTGTCCAGTAAGATGAGTGATTCCAGACCATTCTCATGCTGAGGGGCTCAGCCCAGCCTCTAAGTTGAGATCAGTGGTGTGTGGAGGCTTGTAGTCAACTGGAAATTGGAAGGAAAAAGTGAGAAGATCCCAGGTTCTGCTTCTGGGTCTGTGCCATTAACCAGCTGGGTGGTCTTGGGTGATTCGCTTCATGCCTTCGTCCATGTTTCTTATCATTAAAGCAGGGCTGGCCTTTCTAAGCTCTCTCACAAGGTTCTCCTATAGGCCAGATAGAAATAGTGGATGGAAAAACTCTTCTGCAACCATAGAGAGCTCTGTAAATGCAGCTGTAAATAAGTGAGTCACTTAATTTTTCTGACAGTTTACAGAACCCGTCTGTGACCTGATGCTATGTGAAGCATCAGGCATGAAGCAGGTTGAGAGATAGAGTCAGAACTGAACAAGACTTACTTTCTTCTCTAGAGTTGCTCACATAGAGCCCTTCAGTTTAATAAAGTTTAAGCCAATTTATTTATCAAGGTTGTATTCCCCAGATACGTTTCCACCAATTAGGAAGGTGATTTTGGTTTTAAAGCTTAAAAAAGAATATATTAATAAAATATATGCCCCTGGGCTTTATTTTCCACATAGGATCATTGTACCTACCTTGAGAATCTATTTCCTTGATAAGCATTGCTATGAGTTTTTTACTAGCTACCAAAATAGGTGACATGGTTAGCCTTTTTGTCCCCACCCAAGTCTCATCTTGAATTGTAATCCCCAGGTGGGAACCTGGTTGGAGGTGGTGGGATCATGAGGGTGGTTTCCCCTATGCTGTTCTGATGATAGTGAGTGAGAGTCCTCAGAAGATCTGATTGTTTTCTAAGTGTTTGGCAAGTTCCCCCTTCACTCACTCTTCTCTCTCCTGCCACCACGTGAGGACCGTTCTTGCTCCCACTTTGCCTTCCACCATGATTGTAAGTTTCCTCAGGCCTCCCCAGCCATGCAGAACTGTGAGTCAATTAAACCTCCGTTGTTTATAAATTACCCAGTTTGGGGTATTTCTTTATAGCAGTGTGAAATTGGACTAATATAGCGGGTGAATTCCTACCCACTTTATACCTCAGCAATACTGATTTTAAAAACTACTAAGTGCATGAAATCATCTGTGGCCTTTGAATTCTGGAAACATTCCTAGCTTTCTTCTGGAATCATAGCAGGCTAGTACGTTTATAACATGGGGCTACTAACCTTTCTTCATCTCTGCCTGATTTATTATCCATTGCTTATGTATTTTTCATATGTGAATTATTCATTATTTGTCCTTCAGAATCATGCCTAATTTTGAGAGATTTATCCTATCTGCATGCAAAATTTTGCTTATTTTCTCCTAATTTCATTTTAAGTTGCCTCTTCTTTCATCTCCATAATAATTATAACCATTTTCCTAATAACGGTTTCAAATCTTTCACCTGCTTATGCCTTATTAGACACAAGCTTAATATATTTGTCAAAGCTTCCAATCTAAGCACCATGTCACATGTATGCTTTGGCTGAGGAGCAGCATGGTGGCTGACTGTCACTATTGCCTGCACTGCCCAGCAGGTAGGTGAGCTTTTCTTCCAGAAGATCTTTTGTCTAGTCTAAGAAAGGTCTAAAATTAAAAGTTTGTGAGTAGAAAAAAATGTACACTCTTATCCATCTCTTTTGCAGTATGAGTTTTCAATCAAGAATAGATCTGTAATTGTATCAAATAGTTTTCCTGCTCTTACACAAAAGATTATACAATTTTACCTTTGTGTCCACTCAAATGGTGAATTGTATTGATAGGTTTTCTAATATCGAATTACCTTGCATTTCTAGGAAGAACTCCACCTGCTGATGGTGGTAGTCTTTGGATGGGATTAGATTATATTTGCTAATATATATGAAGCAATTTAATATCATTATTCAAATGTGCAGGTGACCCACAGATTTCTTCTTCTTGCCTCTCGTTGAGTTTCAGTTTTATGTGTTGCTAGCTTTACAAAGGGATTTGGAATTTTCCTCCCCTTCTCCCTCTTTCCTCTTTATCCTGTCTCCTCCTCCTGCTCCTCCTCTTATGCCTTCTTCTGTTTACAGAAACATTTAATATTAAGGGAGTCTATTTCTCTAAGATTTGTTAGAAATCTGTTAAACATAAAGGGATTGGTGCTCTTTTGCCAGGAAGAATGTTAGTTCTCTGAGAACTTCATCTGTTCCATATTAACTGGTCTATTCGGAATATTTTCTCTTTAATAGGGTCAGTTGGGATAACGTACACTTTTATCTCTTCCAGATCTTTAAATTCTGGAATGAAAGCAAAGTATGGTTTTATCTTTCTTTTCCTTTCTCCTTACTTCTGTAGTCCTTTATTATCAGATAATATTAATGGTTCATCATTTTTGCTACTGCTGTTGTTTAATATTCTAAAAGCAACCCTTAGATTTATTTAGTCCTACAATTTTTTGTTTCTTAGAAAATAATTTCTGCCTTTACCTTTGTTAATTCTCTTGTTCTGCTTTCCTTAATTTTATTTTTCTTAGTTTTTCTAATTTATTGAGTTGAATAATAAAAAAAAATGCCATTTATACTTGCCAACATAGTGGAGAAATTTGTGTAGATTCTGATATTTCATGTTTTCATTGTTATTGTGTCTAGATGATATTTTGCATTTAAATATTGAGGCTTTGATTTATTCTTTGACCAAAGTGGTATTAATGGAAGATTCTTAAATTTCCTTATGAAAAGCTTTTCAAGTTAATTTTATTTTCTAATTTTGTTTTTAAAAAAAAATTTTTTCAAAGTACTGCATATAGCATTGCTACTCTTTGGGTATTTAGTGAAGGTTTTCTTGTGGCCTAATAAAAGGTCAGTTCTTTAAATGATTGTGACATGAACACATGAAAATGCATATTTTCTGTTTTCATGATGAAGAATTAGACATATGTTAATTATATTCAGCCTAGTAATTACATTACGTAGGTCTTCTATATTGAGGTATATTTTTGTCTACTTCTATTTGTTATGAAGCCAGAATGGTAAATTAATATTCCACCACTGGTGTGTTTCTGTTTACTCATATGCTATCTTTAATTTTTGCTGCAAATGTTCATTCAAGGTATTTGGAGCATAAAGCTTAGATGTGGTCTGGCTTAATGGAAACCCTAGCTCTTCCACCTGTGAAGAGTTGGCTTCCAGGAGTTACTGCATTAGCTGAGCTTCCATGTCCTTATTTGGAAATGGAATAATGGTTCTTTTTTTTTCTTTTTTTGAAACAGAGTTTCACTCTTGTTGCCCAGGCTGGAGTGCAATGGCACGATCTCAGCTCCCTACAACCTCCACCTCCCGAGTTCAAGGGATTCTCCTGTCTTAGCCTTCCGAGTAGTTGGGATTACAGACATGCGCCACCACGCCCTGCTAATTTTTATATTTTTAGTAGAGATGGGATTTCACCATATTGGCCCCGCTGCTCTTGAACTCCTGACCTCAAGTGACCCACCTGCCTCAGCCTCCCAAAGCGTTGGGATTACAGGCGTGAGCCACTGTGCCTGGCTGGGATAATGATTCTTATGTTGTGGAATCATGATGAAGTTTAAGAATAATGCTTGTAAAACACCAGGTTTCTAGTAGATGCTAATAAAATGCACTGTTTTTAATTGTTGTCATTATTCTTACACTCATTCTCTGTTAGCAAACATAATGGCTAGCTTTGATCACGAAGGGGTAATGTGAAGCACACTTTCCTAATGGGTTCTCTATTTCTTTGGGAGTTATGCATGTAAATACTTCTACACACACTGCTCTGTTGCTCACACTATTTTAATTGCTTCTGCCCCTCATGCTGCTGCTAGTTCTTAAGCTATTTTTATTCCTATTTTTATTTCTGCTTCTGTTATTGTTAGTTCCTCAGTTATTCTACTTTTGCTCTTTTGCTTCTATTTCTATTGTTGACATGCCTTCTACAAAGGCTTCTCCTGCTGTTATTTCTATATTTACATTATTACTGCAACCACTGTTAGTGTGCTGCTTTGATCTAAGAGTACTTGCGTAGAAAAGATCATGGGACTGGAAGCTGGAAGGTTAGGCCATCATCCTAGTTTTGCTATGAGTCTGGAGCCACTCACGCACCCTCTCTGCACATCCTTCCTCATCTGACAGATGAGAGCCTCACTGCTCAAAGAAATTCCCTCACAGAGAGTTGTCGTAAGATTCAAATGATGTCATGTTTGCAAAGGCTCTGTAGAGATACTGAGGGCCCTGGAAGCTGCTTTTATTTTTTTTTTTTTCAAGTTCTGTAGATCATTTGGGTCCCAGAGAGGGCTTCAAGGATTATGAACTCGTGGTTTCTTCTCTCTTTATTTCAGAATAGGCCTGGGCCTTGTGAATGAGTGTGTCTGAGTGTGTGTGTGTGTGTGTGTGTGTGTGTGTATCAGAGACAAAGAGATGAAGAGAGAGAGAAGTTAGTGCCTCAATTTCTGCCTCCAGTCTAAGATCAGATGCCACTTCTACAGAGAGACGACTGTGCGGGGCTGGAAGTTTTGAAGCTGCATTGGTTACTGGATGCTGTTCCTGGAGGGGAATGTAGGTACGGGGAGGCCAAAATGTTAGCACCACTCCCTTGTAGAGTATTGCATTTCAAATTTTCAGTGTCATATCTTAGCTAAAAATATATGCCCGTAGATACAATAATCTAGTTTAGGTTCGAAGATTTATTATCTCACAAGGGAGGCGAAGAAGACAGCTTCTGCCCAGGCTTCCAGGAGACTGGGACTGTACATAGAACAGAACTTGCTTTGCAAGGGGGGGATTGCATGTGGTTTTCATTAGCTCTGGAGCTTCTGAAGTCACTGACAAGCCGGCTACTTCCCAGGAAAATATGCACTTAAAAGGTCTCCTGGGCCATGCAAATTTCAGGACAAAAGTGGTCTTACCTGTGTGCCCTTCTCTAGCCACCTAGCGGCTAGATGTGATGTTATAGAGACAAGCAAGGACCTTTCAGTCCTGGTGTGACGATGGCTCACCCGGGTGCTTTGACCCAAGCAGGCCCTGTTTGAGCATCCATTTTTTGATGTTTGTGTGGTATTAAGTAATAGCATGCAGATAAAAATGTTTGAAACTGAATTTGCATAGTAAGCTTTCGACCAATGTTAGTTTTATTAGCAATGCAGAATACCAGGTTTTAAAAGGACCTGACCAAGCTCTTGGCATATTTTGGGTGTTTTAGAAATATTACCACGTTCCCTTAGATGTTCCGTCATAAGAAACAAAACACAGGATTGAGCATTAGAACAAAAGAGGATGTTCATGGTGCTTTCAACAACCAACAGGAGTAGCAGAAATTTGGAGGAGTAATTAGGAGAGAGTTGGGCTGCCTTAATTTCATTCAAACACTCATATGTGTGCAGATACATGAACATACACAGACAGAACAAAGCCCCATAATATGCAGTACTATTTAAGAACAAATGTAGCTGGCTTCCCTGCATTGCTGGACCTTGGAAGCTTCTTATCTGGAGCAGGGGTCCAGTAAGGGTGACACTTGCTCCCAGCTATAATGTGTCCAGTTAAGGGAAGGGGCCATGTCAGCACATTTCAGAGACGGTCAGGTGGATTGTTCTAAGCAGTCAGCAGTTGGAAGCACCAGAACCCAGTGGGCTGGGAAGCGTGGTGAGCTGAAGGGAGTTGTCTGAAGTGTCAGATGAGGAAGAAGCCTAGAGAAATTGCCTGAGCTCAGGTGTGTATTGCTGACCCTGGTTTCCATCAAGAGCTCAAGCACTGTGCCAGCGTGGGGCAGGGGTTGCTGGAAAAGGAGCTGCCTCATGAGCAGTGTGGACTGAGGCCAGGAGGCCATTGCTATGGTTTGGCTCTGTGTCCCCATTTAAATCTCATCTAGAATTATAATCCCCATGTGTTGAGGGAGGAAAGTGATTGGTTCATGACAGCGGATCTCCCCCTTGCTGTTCTCGCGATGGTGAGTGAGTTCCATGAGATCTAACAGTTTTATAAGGGGCTCTTCCCTCTTCGCTAGGCACGTCTCCTTCCTGCCGCCTCGTGAAGAAGGCGCTCACGTCCCCTTTGCCTTCTGCCATGATTTTAAGTTTCCTGAGGCCTCCCCAGCCATGCAGAACTGTGAGTCAATTAAACCTCTTTTCTTCGTAAATGACCCAGTCTCAGGAACTCCCTTACAGCAGCGTGAGAATGGAGTAATACAGACACACAAATCCGAGTTGGGGAAGGAGCCAAGACCCAATAGAAGAGCTGCCTCTGTGGCTGGAGGAGGACCCTGCTCGAGGCCATGTCCAGTTTGCAGCAACTGAGCTGTGCACACCACCATATACAAAGACAACAAGAGGCTCTGATATGCCTCAGAGACGTGTGCACCCCTGTCCCAGGGCAGGAGCACTCAAGGTCAGGGAGGAACATCTCCCAGTTAGTAACCGGGAATGAGGGTTCTGGTCCATGAGAGGTCCTCAGTGCAAGGAGACTAGAGGCAATGGGATCAGAAGAAGGGGGGTCACAAATGGGGACAGAATCCTTGGCCTTTAAAAAATTGTCTTAGGGCTTACTTGTTTTAAAAAATGGTAATTTGTGCCTGTAACCCCAGCACTCTGGGAGGCCAAGGCAGGTGGACCACTTGAGGTCAGGAGTTTGAGACCAGCCTGGGCAACACAGCAAAACCCTTTCTTTACTAATAATACAAAAATTAGCTGGGTGTGGTGGTACACGTCTGTAATCCCAGCTGCTCTGGAGGCTGAAGCATGAGAATTGCTTGAACCCAGAAGGCAGAGGTTGCAGTGAGCAGACATCACACCACTGCACTCCAGACTGGATGACAGAGTGAAACTCTCTCAAAAAAAATAAAAATATTGGGAGGCCAAGGCAGGCGGATCACGAGTCAAGAGATTGAGACCATCCTTGCCAACATGGTGAAATCCAATCTCTACTAAAAATAGAAAAATTAGCTGGCTGTGGTGGTGTGCGCCTACAGTCCCAGGTACTTGGGAGGCTGAGGCAAGAGAATCACTTGAACCTGGGAAATGAAATGAAGGTTGCAATGAGCTGAGATTGTGACTGGCAACAGACTCTGTCTCAAAAAAAAAGAAACAAACAAAAAATTTAAAAATAGTAATTTGCCAACACAGAAATCTGCAAATTGTATTTTTTAGGTATATTCAATCATTAAAACCACCTCACTTCAATATTACGGATGAGGAAATGAACTCTGAAGATAAGGAACGTGCCCAGGTTCATGCGGCTCCTAAGAAGTGGAAACCTTACTGCCTTCACAGTGAAGGTTCTTTTACTCCTATCTTTAGGCTTTTGGAGGTAAGCAATGGGTTACCTCCTGTTTGAAGGTCACTTACGGTAGCTGTGTTTGTTCAAGCGTTGCCCACGGGCAGCCTGGTGCTGTGTGAGTGTGTGCACACACAGAAGCGGGTGTGTGTCTGAGTGTGTGACATTTACTTGTGCATGCAACTTACTTGACATAGGGCAAGCAGCAGTGGTTCTCACAGAGCTTATCGAAACAGCTAGTGAGGACGTGAGGCTGTTTTATAATGCACGTGACTGAGCAGGGTCAGCTTCTGTTGTATGACGGTGCATCATTCTTTTCCATTCAGCGATGGAAACATCTGTTCTCTTCAGCCTGTTTAAAGGTTTTACTTTATTAGATATTGGTTAATGATCACAAAGTCACTTGCCTTTAAAAGCAGGTGCTCCTCTCTGCACATAAAGCTTGTGTCCGGGGCTAGTGGGAGGATAAATGACCCTGTACACAAAGTGTAGGCATCCCCCAAAGAAGCCCTGAAGCACTCTGGAGGCGGCAGAGCATCCAGCTGAGATCCCTTGACTTGCCCTAGCTTTATACTAGTCCTGTCTATGCAAGATTATTATCACTGTTGATGTGGGTGGAGGCGTGGGGAATGTAATTACTTCCAGCATTGTGGAATGTCCCATTTGGACACGTAAAATCATTCACAGTGGAGTTGGTCCGGTGATGGCTTACGGTTGCGCTGATCTTCCTTTTGCCAATAGGATCGACTGCCTGCCCTAGGGTGCTGAGAAAAACAGTGAACTTTGATAGTTGTTTGCCTGATTCTCTTGGAATGGTGTACCCTGACTTTGCTTGAGCCAGACATTAGAAGGACCCTTGTAGCCAAATTGCAACCACTACCAGCAACCAAAAGCTATCAGGCTGTAGAATATGACTTCAAAATAAAATGATCTATGCAATGCCTGCTAGGTTGTCCTACAGATGCTGCAGCTGTCGGCTGTGAGAACGGCTTACTCCATGTACAGGTGAATGTCAGAGATTTTACAGGAATTCTAGGAGAAAAATTTTAGAAGTTGTGACTCTTTGATCTTGTTTCATTTTAATTCTATAAATGTTTTCTGTGCTCCTACTACGTGCAGAGTGGCCTGAGGGGCATATGATGGCTGGAAGTCATCCTTCCTATGATGAGTTTAAAAAATATTTTTGAGCACCTAATAAAAAATTCAGTTTACAGCTGGGTGTAGTGGCTCTGACCTGTAATCCCAGCACTTTGGGGGACTGAGGCGGGTGGATCACGAGGTTAGGAGTTCGAGACCAGCCTGGCCAACATAGTGAAACCCTGTCTCTACTAAAAATACAAAGAAAGTAGCCAGGTGTGGTGGCACATGCCTGTAATCCCAGCTACTTGGGAAGCTGAGGCAGGAGAATCACTTGAACCCAGGAGGTGGATGTTACAGTGAGCAGAGACTGCGCCACTGCACTCCAGCCTGGGCAACAGTGTAAGACTCCGTTTCAAAAAAAAAAAAAATTGAATTTATATCTGCATGACTGTTAACGGTCACTTCCTTTCTACAACAGCTTTTGTTGTAAGCAAGAAGTCCGATGTGTTGCTCTGAGTGTGTCCGGAAGCAAATAGATGGGGTGAGGTAGCCTTTTCTTCAAATGAGAACCTTGTCACCCTCTTGTTCGTTGGTCCTTAATCTGGACTGTGCATTAGAATCTAGAAGCTTCGAAGCATATCAAAGCCAAGGCCATGCCCCAGAAAATAGGTCAGAAACTTTGGACTGAGACCTAGACAATGGGATTGTCTTTTCATCTACTGATCACATCAACATGCAGTGACTTTCAAGAGCCAGTATTCCAGTTCTTAGAACAAACAACGGTGTGCCACAGCAGAGAAGCCAAGTTTACTCCATTCTGAAGCAGCCAAGGTACTTATTTTTCAAAAGCGTGGTTTGGCCATAGAGGATTATTTCGAGATCTTTAACACCTAACAGTGAAAAATTTCTTAAACTTAAGAGATAGAGAGGAAACAACACGTGCAATTTCAAACATCCATTTATTCAGTTGCCCTTGGCAAGGGCATACTCAATGCTGAAACTTGTGCTGGGCACAGTGAGACATGAGGATGAGCTAGCTAACCTCTGTTTAAGAAAGTTGTAATCAAGTGAGTGAGAGAACAAAGGAAATGGATGACTCCAATTCAGTGTCAGTGGGGGAAACCCAATTTATAGCAAACTGGCCTAAGTAAAAATCGCTGTCCATCTTAACCCCATAAGGTGGACACAGATCCCCAGATGCAGGCCATGATGTAGGCAATGACTCCAACCACTCACCTCATAGCTCAGCTCTTTCTACCTGAGCGGTAGATGACTGGCTGTATTCTTTTGTTCTGAGACGTGCTTCAGGCCCATTCTGTGTGAATAGCTTCCCTGAGCCCCAAGCATGTGTGTGTGTGTGTTTGTGTGGGTGTGTGTGTGTGCATTCCTATAAAAGTCCATGATTCTGTGTAGTAGATGTTATCATACATTTACACATTTGTTTTGTGGATAAGAAAATGTAAATTGATTAGTTATTTTTCCCTTCTGGGATATATCAGCATTTTTCTCAGTTCTGCTTTGGGTAGAGAGTACTCCCCTTCCATCTGTGACCATGGAAATCCAGCAACCACACTTCACTTCAGCCTCCTCCTTATTTGTAAAGAGAAAGAATCATGTGAAGAACTAAGTTAAGTCCAGGCCCCTGAAAAAGCCTTAGTGGAATGAGCCAGACAAAGAGAGCTGGTATGCCAAAGAGCTGCCTAAGGCTCCACTCGGCCCCTGAGTGGGGCCTTCCCCTCGTCTGGTTAGACTCCAGCCAGGTAACAGATGCAGTGGCAGTCATCAAGTCTCCCATGCCCTGAAATATACCGATAATCCTTGTTTCCCCCTAACACTCCATTTGTATTCCCCCAAACCCAGATATTTATACAGTAATTTTAAAGCCTTGGGATCCGTAAAATTCCTTTACACTTAAAAAATTTAGAGTCTGTATATTTACTGTAATCAATGCATCTTTATTCCAACCATGAATAGCTGACCTAGAAGAGTTTTAAAAATCATCACTTTTGGCTCATAGGACCACATTGGGGAACTTGAGAAATTATGCTACGTATTTGACACATCATTAATTTTCTTTTGAAGTAGGGGTGGTGCTGCTGGGTTGCCTTCAAGAGAAAAATTTGCATGAAGACTACGGGTATTTGTGAAAAGGCCGAGTTCTACTTTCTGCTCTCTGTCAAAGTAATTGTGTGAGCTCGGGCAAGCTGTGTGGTTTGGATTCGCAAGGCCTTAATTTTCTCACATGTAAAATGAGAAATTGGTGTTCCATTCAAGATCTAATTTGAGTTTCTGAGCTCTATACAGGATATCATGTGAGACCACAAAGAACATCCGAGTCTCAGTGAATGAGAGTGGAAGCCCCAATGATTAAATGGCTCACTTAGAAGGCTGTAAGAAAGGTCAGGGGGTCACAGCTATCTCTTAAAACAGCCCATACTCCTGCTGAGGGACACGTCCAGGCTGTGTTTCTCAGAGCAGAATGCTCAACCCTCCTTCCCCTCTGGCTCTCAGACAGCACTTGGGGATTAAACGTAGACGTTCCTATCAGGAGGCCGGCTCAGAGCAGGCTCCCACACATGCTGCTGCTGCCTCCCAGCTGTGCTTTCACACAGAACACAGTGGCAGGGCCCTCTGAGGACTGGAAATTCGTGATGGCATTGTACATGGCACTATCCTCTGTGTCCAGGTGACAGGTTCAGGAGAGTCACCTTCCTGACAGGACTGTAGGTGGCAGGTAGTTGTATTGTTTAGTAGCTAAGGAATAGTTAGGTATATGTTGGCTTTTAGAAAAATAAACACAGGAGCCTTTGGGTCTCTTCTGTTTTGCTTTTCTGGCTGGCTGCTTCCTGCTTCATAAATCTTGAGAGGGAGGCAAGGGAGGCAGTGAGCTGCTTCCCTGAGCCCCAAGCCTGTGTGAGTGTGAGTGTGTGTGTGTGTGTGTGTGTGTGCATTTGTGTGCATGTGTGTATGAGTTGAGGGGGGGATCAGCCGCAGCACCTCTCTGGACCAGCTGCTGCGTCCATCTGCAGCTGAGGCCGGCTCAGTGATGTATGGCCACAGCACTGCACCGGAGGGGCTTTATTGCTGCTCCATGGCAGCTGGTGTGAATGGGAGTGGAAAAATAAACTCTCCTCTTCCCCAACATCAGGAAAAATGCTCCCAAAGACAAACAAGCACACACTGCAACTCTTCATCCTGGGTTACGGCTCTCAGACCTGTGATGTGAGCCCCTGTGGCTGGGGCTTTCAGTCTTGAAGGCCTGCTTTTTTCATTCAAGAGCATATTAAATCCCCCCGGATATATCTTAAGATTGCCATTCCTGCTCCCAGCTTCCAGGGGAGTTGGGAGTCCCTTGAGGAAGGTTTGGTCCTAAATTAAGAGGAAAAACACCTTCATTTTCATTTAGTTTAGTTTTCAATTTCAAAAATATTATTTGAAATGACTGACAAACAGCTATTGCATTGGCCATTGATTGCGCTGTGTTTTACTGGCCTAGCTTGGCCACCCAGGGGCCTGGAAATGGTCCGTGAGTCTGTGCATCTGCCACCAAGTCCTAAGTCAGGCCCAGCACACAGCGGGCCCCACTGAACCATGTGGAAATACCTCTTTGTGGAAATGGCTCTACCCCCCTCTGGAATTCCGATGGTCCAGTTCAACAGTGCAGAGAACTTGATAGGAGCTGAACTAAAGAGTCCGAACAGGCGTCCCATTTCCTTCCAGGTGCATAACTGCTGTAGATACAAATAAGTGCCGAGCACTCTCTTTAGTCTTTGGTTTAGAGAAATCCCAAACCCTGAAGGGGCTCAGAGCCCAGAGAGGAAGCAGAACTGTGTGCAATAGTGCTAAGGTGTTAGAAAAATATCGGTAGGGGGCCTTGTGGAGTACAAAAGGAGCCAGCAAGGAAGACACGGGGAAAGGACTGAGGCGATTCACAGTGGGAATGTTGGAATATGATCAAAATCGCCAATTCATTATCACCCAGATTAAATGCTGCTGTCTCCAGGAGGCCTTCTCTGATGAGCTCAAAGTGATTTTTTTTTTCCGCTTCTGGACTCTAATGTTTTAGTGTCTAAAACTTTTTTTTTTTTTTCTTAATTGATATTTAATTTATGTCCCTTAAATAACTTGAGGGGAAAGACGATGTGTGACATATCTTGTATCCCTATTTTATATCTGATATGGTTTGGCTCTGTGTCCCCAACTAAATCGAATCTCATCTGGAATTGTAATCCCCACATGAAAGGGAGCGACCTTGATATGGTTTGGCTGTGTTCCCACCCAAATCTCAAACTGCAGCTCCCACAATTCTCCTGTTGTGGGAGGGACCCAGTGGGAGGGACCCAGTGGGAGGTACTTGAATCATGGGGGTGGGTTTTTCCCATGGTGTTCTCATGATAGTGAATAAGTCTTGTGAGATCCGATTGTTTTTTAAAGGGAAGTGTGTATGTGTTAATTCTTCACATTATTAAAATGTAGTTGAAAAATGCCATTAAAGATGAAGAAACCAAAGTTTAGAGAAACTAAGCCATATATCCATGGTAGTAGAATCAGAAAGCCCATGAACTGTGACTATTCTGATCTGTTATCTTATCCTGTCAATCCAGGCTTCCTCAGTGTTTGCTTCCTTCCAGGACAGGCCTTACTCCCTTCATCTCTATCAGCTGCTCTCTCTGTATTGGCTGTCACCATCCCTGCTTGACAGGATGAAGATAAAGGATAGTTGCAGACACTGACTGCCTCAGGCTGGGCAGCATCCTTAAGGGTGTTTTGCAGACAGCAGATTCAGCCTTCACCTTGGATCTGTCAAGATCCTTTCCATGTTGGGGGCCAAATGGAGGTCAAAGGCATCCAGGTCTTAGCATGAATTCAAGTGAAGTGGATTCCTACCCAGTTGTTCATTCAGACAAAGAGAAAACATGTGGCTCTATCTACCGCCAAGGATATTGGATTAGTCTTTTCTCTCACTGCTCTAAAGATATTGCCTGAGACTGGGTAATTTACTCTGTTTGCAATTTCTAGAATTCTGATTTTTGAGATCTGGTATTTTTTCGTACTTTTAAAAAGTATTTTCTAACCTTATTTTCCATCTACTATAATTTTTGAATTTCTAGGAGGGAGATTTTCTCCAACTTAGCTTCCAGCCCTTTTCTTGTGTTTTAAATTTTATCTATTACAGTTTTAATGTCTATAAAAACTCTATTTTAATATAGAGATCTCTAGTTCTCTTATTGTTTGACTTTAATAGCATTCTTTTCTTGTTTCATGAATATAGTATCTTATCTCCTTAAGGATATTAAATATATTTTTAAAAGATTTTTTTCTACTCATTTATTCCCTCCATTTTATTTTTCTCTGCTCTTCTGTTTTCATTTGTCTTTCATGTTGGAGGCTTTCCTCAAATGGCTAGTGCTTCTTGGTTTTCTGCTTAAAAACTCAAGTGCCAAAAAGCTGATTGAAAGGTCTATATACATGTGTGGCTTATTAATTAGCGAGCTTCTTTTAGAGTCATAGTGCTTGGGATAGATATGATTGTGCCCCAGGACTATGTCTTATGTGCTGGGCTCTTCCACTCTCCAGATCAGTTCTCTCATCTCCTGTCAGGGGTGTGCTGAGACCCAAGGAAAGAAATCGATTGGGAAGACTTCTTCTTTGTTACGATGACTGATTTATTCCCTCTGTCTTCGGCCTCATACTTGATCTTCTCTCTTCTCTTTACCAGCTACCTCTAAATCTAGAGACTCTGGTTCAATTTCTGCATCAAGTAAACATTTGATATCTCACCTGGACAGAGGAGT
Source organism: Cacajao melanocephalus (assembly GCA_963573385.1). Classification (NCBI taxonomy): domain Eukaryota; kingdom Metazoa; phylum Chordata; class Mammalia; order Primates; family Pitheciidae; genus Cacajao; species Cacajao melanocephalus. Next base: position 37,862 of record CAUYLG010007308.1, read on the forward strand.
GTTGTTTCACTGCTCAGGGTGGAGCAATTGGGCTGGAGCACATTCTCTGTCTGGGAGTCTAGTTAGCTTTTCCTTTTTCATTGACTCTTCTGACTGCTGCTTTCAGAAGTAAGTGGGGCTCCAATTTCTAAGATTAAACCACTGAATTTAAAATACAATCATTTTTATTTATTTTGTTTGTTTGAGTAAACAGCAAACACTGAGCACAGTCTATGTGTCAGCTACATTGGGCATGATCTGGGGAATGAGATTGTTTGGTGAGGCGAAGCATCAGTAGGGGAGCATGCAAGAGATAATCGACAATAGTCAGGACAAAACCAATCAGAAAGTCCCTAAATGCTGTACCTTAGAGGTTGAATTCGTTTTGTGTGCAATGGGGTTTCCATGAAAGGTCTGAAACAGAGAAGTGCAGGTGTCTGGCAAAAAGCTCAAAGAGAGCTTGCACACAAAATTTCTCCATCTTCTTTCACTGTCATTGCTTTTCCTTCTTGTGCCCCCTCTCTTCTTCCCATTTCTTCTTTTATAATCTTTCTCAGAATAAACACTTGAATTTATAACTATCTCAGTTGATTTCTTTTCTTTGATTTTGAAGTATTGTATAATCATCTTTTCACTAATTTAGGTACTCTTGTTTTATGCAGTTTTTTAAGTAACAGACACAAAGAGTTTGATTGTTTGAAGCCGTTTTTTAATTATTGAAATGAACAGTTTACACCAATCAAAAAGAAGTCAGCGCTTGGAATAGCTGCAAATGAATAGACAGAGAGATTTGGAGCGTATTCTGATAACTGAACAGGAGGACAGCTTCAAGATTTGTGACTCAGGGTTGTCCAAGATTCCCATATTTTGAAGATTTGCAGGCGAGCTCACAACCTGTTTAAAATAAGGCTCTCCTGTCTCAAATGCTGATCAACTTGTCCTATGAATAGACAGAGCGTATTTTATAAATGTCATCCAAGGGAAGGTCAGAGCTCCCCACCTGGTCCTTGTCTTTACCAGCTGTGAAAAGAGAAAGTTGTGAAGAGAAGCTTCCAAAAAATTCACATCTCTTGACACATAAGAAGAAAAAAAAAAGGAAAGGAAGCCAAATTTATTGAACACCTATTATGTGCAAGGCACTGAGCTGGGCACCTTCCCATGCATTTATCTTATATCATGCAATCATGCTGAGAGGCAGGTGGCTGTAATCCGATCTTCAAATGACAAAACAGGGAGTCAGAGATAGACAGGTCCAGAACACAAAGCTGGAATGGGGAAGAGCAGAGTCTGCGCCCAGGGCTGTCTTTGTTCCCCAGCTGCATTTTCAAGTTCCAATAGAGTCCGATTCATCCTATGACTCCTTCTCATCCTATACTGCAGAGGGAAAAGAAGTCCAAAATGCTACTGCATATTCAGAAGGAAAGCATGTCTCTTTAGTGCCTCCTCGTCAGCAGTGACAGTCTGTCTTCCCCCAGCTTGGTGCAGAGGGTCAATTTAAATCCTCTGAAGTGCCAAGAGCCCCATCTGCTCCTCCATCTGAAATGGGAATATTTTGCTCTTTTTTTTTTTTAATCTTGATTTGGTCTTTTGGTGTTTGTGTTGCAGACTTCAGCCCAGATGCCAATAACGAGGAAAATGTATTAAGTGATAAGGGGCAAATCAATGAAATTAAAATGAATGAGGGAGGAGAATCAGATATGGGGGGAAAAATGAAGTCTCCCTGTAACATCCAGTCCAGGCGTACCAGGGAATGCCAGCAGGTTCCTAAGCGATTCCAGCAGACACTGACTAAGACCACACGTCTGGGTTAGAGGAGTCAAGATGGCCCCAGAAGACATGCCAGAAACACCTTGAAGAGGCTCTGCCTGAAGACACAGCCCACTCTGTGGTACAGCTGCTGTTTATTAGGGATGCTCATATTTTATGTATGCTAGCCTGAGAGTGGAGTGCTGTGGTAACTAATGCACAATATGTTGGAATCTGCAGATTATTGTTTTACATCCATGTGCAAAGCTACGACTCTCCATTATAAGTACGTGATCACAAAGTTTCAGAGAATGTCAGAATTACAGAGCTCTGGGCTAGCATAGTTAGGGGTGTGGGATCAGGGACTGATGGAGCACTCAGTAGGAATCGCAACATGGGCTGAGGATCAGCCTTGCTCTGTGCTGCTAGCTGACTTCCAAAATCTCCCTGGGCCTGTTTCTTCAACCAGAAAATGGAGCTGAAGATGTATGTCACAGCAATTTGATGTAAGAAGCAAAGGAAATGACTGTGTTTAATATACTGTCTGAAGATAACAATGTTTTATTAATATGTCTTCATCAAAAGCTCTTAGTTCATAGTTGTAAAAGGAGAGAACTATGGAAGTAAAACTACTTTCCTTTTAAACAGTGCAATATTGGTTTATCTTTTTGCACTAATTAATGCTTTTTCAGGTGAGCAGTCACCCTTGGCCCTGCAGGCTGAGGCACCCTCATTCTGTAGATGAGATGCAGATGCAGGGTCCTGGAGCTTGAAAGTTCCGCGGGCTGGAGATCAGGGCAGCTTGCCCTGTGCTTGGCAAACTGGCCCCTGGGGTCTCTATGCTGCTGAGGAGTCTTTTCAAGGCTGCTTTGGGGAAAAGTGGGGACCCTCATCTTTTCCAATTTTAGAATTTGATTTCTATGAGGGATTGTGTTTTATATATGCAAAACAGATTCAACAGATTTCTTTACGATTAAAAAACTCTTGAGTTGTACTCTGATTTCTTGACTTGATGCACACAGAACGAGGACTAGAGTTGGAGAAGGGCAGACATCTCCCAGGACACCTGGCTGCAGACAGTGATCTGCCCCTCCTGCAGGACTGTCAACCCTGCCACCAAACTAAGACTCTTCCTTTTTAGGTACTAGTGGCATGGAATTGATAGATTCCCTATGAGAGTCAAAATGAAGGCTGCACTTTACATGCATATAGGTGAGAAAATATTTTTGGAACCCCAAAATAATAACTTTGTAAGTACATCCATGACTGTCTGGAAAGCAGGTCATTTTAAAGGTTATCTTTTAAAAAATTTATAGATAAGTTGATAAATCACAGAAACTTGAAATCATACCTTATTTAAAAATTAAGGCAAATTAAAACAGTAATAATAGAATTGTTTCCTAAGATACAGGGCAAATGGGAAAGAGGCATAGATGCCAAATGTTTCCTGTTTGAATTTCTAGCATGTTAGAGCAATCAGGGAGCTGTGTCTTTCAATGTGTCTGCAATGTCAGGTGAACTCTGGTGAGCCTGGAGCAAACAGGATTCATTTTCACAATGCAGGGCAGATGGAAGCGTGAGACCATTTCTCATTTCTCACTCCCTGCACCCCATGATGAAGGGACCTCAGCAGTTCTTTGCCCAGGAATGTCCGTCTGCAGGTGTCAGCAACTTTGTGGATAGACTCTGCTCTAAGGATGCCTGCCTTGGCGTCCTGTGTTTTGAGAAGGTGTCCATGGACAGCGACAACTTCTCAGAGTCCTGGGTAGAGAGGGCCATCTCCTGTTTTGTCTTTTCTGGCAGGGCAGACCCGTGACCAGGCTGCTTTGTCACATGCCAGGGGAGTCTTCGATTTCTTTGTTTCTCAACCCAGCAGACATTTTCTTTCCTTTTTCTTTCTTTCTATCCTTGGCCTCTCATCTGATTTTGCTTGTTCAGCACAGCAGTACTTATTCCCTGCAAAATGAATCCATTTCTCTTTCCAGATGTTGGAAATCTGAAAGCAATCTTGGTCCCACAGAGAATTTTCTTTGAGAAATCACCCACTTTGTCTTCAACAGCAGGTGTCACTGTTGCAGCAGAAAACCCTGTCGCTTCCAGGGCTGGGCCAGCCCAGAGATATTTTTACCTAGAAGAGAAAAGGCCCAACATGAGACTCAAACTTGGCAAAAGAAATTCCAAAATGAATGTGAAACCTCATAAAAGGCTGTAAATTATCAGCATCTCTTTAAACGCTGAGCCCAGGACTTTGAGCACCCCTTGCTTTGGAAGAGAGACCATGGGGCTGGTCCCAGTCTGCAATCACTCATGATCTCATCCGTCCTGCAGCCCCAGGGCTGCTGTCCTGGTCTCACAAGGATGTAAAGGAGCAGTGACCAAATCCCCTGCTTGTCTCCTGGACCACAAACCTCAGGGGAACACAGGAGATTTTGCTGTGCACATGCTGGTGTCTGGTGCCCCAGGATTAGCTCTCTTGAGGATGCTTTCAGCAAGAAGCTTTGTATGCTGGAGCTCACAGGGTTACATGATTTGCCCAAGGACACTCAGGTCATGAGTGGGGCAGCTAGAAGCAAAGCCATCTTTTGCTCGGTCCCAGTGTTTCTTCCAGGCTATATATCTGGTCTAGCTTGAACCACAGAGATAATGTGGCACATGTAAGCATGACTTCTCCCAGTTTTCTGTGCAGAACACAGAGTTTTTTTTTTTTTTCTTTTTTTTTCTGAGATGGAGCCTTGCTCTGGCACCCAGGCTGGAGTGCAATGGTGTGATCGTGGCTTACTGCAACCCTTCGCTTCCCAGGTTCAAGCAATTTTCCTGTCTCAGCCTCCCAAGTAGCTGGGATTACAGGTGTCCACCACCACGCCTGGCTAATTTTTTGTATTTTTAGTGGAGACGAAGTTTCACCATGTTGGCCAGGCTGGTTTTGAACTTCTTACCTCAAGTGATCCACCTGCTTCAGCCTCCCAAAGTGCTAGGATTACAGGTGTGAGCCACTGCACCTGGCCCACAACACAGACTCTTTAAGTGAACCCAATTTAGACTCCCTTGTGGCCAGGGCATTTGGTGTGGCTGGGCTACCCCCACTGGGAAAGTTGGTAATGGTTTTGAGATTCAAAACCATATCTTTACTCCAAAATGTGCTTTGTTCTTTGCAAACATGGTCATTCACTTAAAGTTCAAACATCATGAACTATAAATAAGAAGTCAGAATTTATATTCCTTTAGGCACACAGGAAAACTGCCCATGTTAGTAAATTGGACCTTGACATACTAACATGCAACTTAGCATGTGACCACTGTATTCACATCTAAATAGAGAAGACAAAAGAAATAAAGAAAATTTGGGAGAGACTGGAGCTGGGGACCAGATGAGGATAGAGCGTGATCCATTACCTTCTTAAGCAGCGTCTCTCATCCCCAGCAAGGCCTGTACTGGGGGGCAGGCTGGGATCTGGGATTGCTGTTTAGTAGAGTGGCTTATTCCTTTTTTTATTTTACTTTAAGTTGTGGGATACATGTGCAGAACGTGCCGGTTTGTTGCAAAGGTAAACATGTGCCATGATGGTGGTTTGCTGTCCCTATCAACCCGCCATCTCTGTTTTAAGCCCCATATGCATTAGGTGGCTCATTCTTAACATGCAAGCCAGGCCCGCTAAGGCAGGACTGTGGCATCTGCAACACACCAGGACAGAGACCTCATTTTTATCAAGGGGAAGAGAAATCAGAATATTTGTTAACTAAAATGTACTAGGTGCTTAGGATCCCTCAGAGGGAACAGATGCATTTTTCCTAGAAGATGGAGGCTGTCTTGGGTGACCAGCTCAAACTCTACATCTCCAAAACAAGGCTAAAATTCTGAACCTGGAGCCAGCTAGCCGTGTAACCTTAATTAGTCATCTTACCTTTCCAAGCTGCATCTTCTGAATCTGAAAAATAGAATTTATAACGCTACCTACTTGATGGGCCTGTTATGAGGATTAAGGGAGAAAATGAATATACGTCCTATTCACAGCAAATGTCTAATATGTGTTAACTAAGGATTTATTCATAGTAGATGAGGTGAATTGATAATGGGTCCTGCTTCTAGATGGACACAGCTTCATGGCTAGAGGAACCCTGGCTGTCAGAAGTAATCAAATGTTTTATCCCATGAGGCGCCGTGATCAATGTTAGGGGTTATCTGGAGTGCTGTCTTGTGTAGGATCCTGAAGCCAGATCCTACTTAAGTAGACAAGAGTTTTGATCTTAATTATCAGTGCTTGTCAAGGGCATAGGAAGCAGAAGTGACATGACAGGGCTACTAGTCCCAATTTCATTCTCAAATTAGTTCAACAGCTTCATTTTCACACAAGCCCAGAGTGGTCAGGAAGACTCGGGAAACACGTTTTTCAAGCTAGTTTTGTGGCTAATGGAGTCCCAATCTCAGTCTCTAGGTTTTTCTGAGGCCATTTATCATTCAATTGTGCTGCAGCCCCTGCCCCTCCATGCAGGAAAGGCAATTCACCTCTATCAGAAATAGAAAATGCTGTATACAAGAAGGTTAGTGATACCCCTACGTTATTTTGCTCAAATCTTCGTCTGAGTTCAGGAAATAAATTCCTTAACTCCAAAGTGGAATTTCTCTAATTACTCTGTCTTCATCTATACTCCCAGGCCAGACCAAGACACTGTGAATTTTGCTAGGTGTCCATCAGAAGGATGCAAGAGGACTATGGTTGAACAGGATCCCTAGAGACCCCGCCCTGCCCCTGCTGAGGTGTCCTTTAAAAACATGTTCCTACAGCACTCTGGAAAGATGTGGAACAAACAATAGTTTAAAGGCAACGTTACAGGGAATATATGTTACAATAGCATAGAAATAGCTGGTGGTGACCCTTTATGGTTTGGGTCAGCTTTCATTCTAAATGAATCATGTTCTTTTTATAGCATTTTTCCCCCCTTCACTTTTTCCCTTCCCTCGGCTTCCTGTATCCAGACAGAAGTTGGTTTAGAGAGAACGGGATCCATGTTAATCCATGGGTAGAAGTACATCAAATCTCCACTTCTGATTTCAGACAAGCTTGGATCCTGCTTAGCTAGGCCCATCTGTTTGGTTTGGAACTGCCAGAAGGGTGGACTTACTTTGGAGTAACCCTCATGGTTCTTGCTGTCTAAGGAAGAGAAATATCCTGGGATGTAACAGCCACTCAAGGCACAGGCAAAATGAATGAGCAGACTGGAGGTAGCGCAGCGTGCCTAACCCAACAGGTGACGTCCATAACACCAAGCCTGCATACACCTTGTCCAGGCCACCTCCTCAGAGTCTGCTTGATCTGCTTGTGGCCGGATGTGGTGGCTCACACCTGTAATCCCAGCACTTGGGGAGGCTGAGGCGGACAGATCACCTGAGGTCAGGAGTTTGAGACCAGCTTAACAACATGGCAAAACTCTATCTCTACTAAAAATGCAAAAATTAGCCGGGCATGGTGGCATGTGCCTATAGTCCCAGCTATACGAAAGGCTGAGGCATGAGAATTGCTTGAACCCGGGAGGTGGAGGTTGTCATAGGCCGAGATCATACTCCAGCCTGGGCAACAGAGTGAGACTCTGTCTCAAAAAAAAAAAAAAAAAAAAAAAAGAGAAAGAAAGAAAAAGAAAAGGTAATCTGTTTGCCTTCTTTTCCTATCTGAATTTCAACTTCAGTGGTCCAAAATTAAGTTTCTAGCAGATCAAATACTATTTCTACCAATATCCAAAGATCTCTTTAACTCAGTGCTTTCTGAAGATGGCAAGAGGATTGAGAAGGACCAAACCCACACTCAGGACTGAGGAGGAAAAAACTCTACATATTTTATTAAGCCTATTCATGCATAACTACAAGCTCTATCTGTAGCGTAGGGTTCTAAAATTAATTCCCGCAGCCAAGTGTGACTAAGATAACCATCTCTATGGCAGCCTTTTCCCGATTTCTCATATTCTCTTAGCTGAACTCAGCTGGTCAGCTTCTGCAGGTGCCATGCCTTGTAGTCTCATGGCAATATGTGCTAAAATGTTACTTTATCATGTTCTTTTAATAATTTTTAGAAAGTCCTTGATTTTTAATTTCAGTTGCTAAATATCACCATAAAGACCTCATTCTCATCAAGGATGCTGCTATAAAGGCTTCCTCTCTTCCCCCTGCTTTGCTTAACTAAGCTCATTACCTGATGAGTGGGCAGGGGCGGGTGGGGGTGGGGGTGGGGTGGGGTGGGATCATGATTTCTTTTTCTATTTGGGTGAACTCCAGCTCAGTCGGTGCCCATGTGTCTTTCACCAACTGCCTCTATCTGTCCCATTATAAACATTCTGTGTTTCTTCTATTATAAATATTGTAAGAGATCTTTAAAATCTGCAGGTTTTGGTTTATTTGCATTACCATTTGAAGAATAACTTCTGGATTCAGTTCTGAAATGACAAGTGATCCACCACCTCCTCCCATCTTTGAGTACTGACGATCTTCCCTGGTGGAAGTGGCTCCAGGTGATAATATTTCACTGGTTCATGTCTGTTGATAGAGAACCCAGATGTGAGCAGGCTGGCCAACCCAGGTGTTCCATTTAGGAGAGAATAGCACACTCAGAACACTCCATGTCCTGCACCACAAGGTTCCAACATCTATGCAGGTTGCTGATCTTTGAGAAGTTCAGGCTGAAGTCACAGATTCCTCCCTTATCTTGTGAGACTCCAGGGACAGGAGCTTCAAGCATCCATTGGCTGCTAAGGTATCTGCTGGTCTTTCTGATCACCCTTGAGGGCAGGCATTCCAGTGTAAGAACATCTTGCCAAGGAGAAACTCTGTCAGCCAAGGTGAGGGAAGATGCCTCTCCTTCAGTCCCCAGTACTTTGTCTCTTGGAAAATGAATGAATTTTTTTGCAAAACTACTAACAGTATATTTTGAATGGGTGATCACTAACTGAAAATGAAAATAGTCAATTATTCCAAATAAAAGGACCATTGGGGAGCTGATGGTTGCAGCCATTCTGTTTGTCTGTGGATTGCTCAGTTTGGAGCATCCTAAGTGCTGAGACACCTGGGTCTCTTCTCCTAGGAATTCCTAAGAGGTAGGGGCTCTGTAGCACAATCTGCTCCCTTGGCTCTGCTGTCCCAGAGGCAGAGAGGTAGCCAGGAAATGTGCAGTTCTAGAGCTCTATCCTCTGGGTTCTTTTTGAAGTAAATGCTAAGCATTCAGAATGGAGAGAAACAAGAAATGCAGAAAATGGGGAGAAACTTGATAAGGAAAATATTTTTTAAATGGCATAGAAAAAAACTATAGCATAAAATCTAAATATCTTAAAATTTGAGGCATATTTCGTATGTGTCGAATATCACTTGAAATGAGTGGTCTTAATCAGTCAACAATGAGTAAAATTTTCTTTTACTGTGAAGATTGACAATGATTAAATAGAATGAAAATATACAGTGTTGAGGGCAAGAGGGGTTGGCACACACATACACAGCTTGTGCGAAAACAAATCGTCATAATCTCTGCAGCGTGCATCAGAGGCTTTAAAAGTGATCAGTGTTTGGATCTGCTTTTAAGGATTGATTGTGGGAAAATTATTGATCAAGTGCCAAAATATGGTTATACAACGATGTTCATCAAAGTGTTTTGTTAAAAAAAGTAACAACAAAAGTTAATCAACTGTAATCTTAATAATTGAAAGCTGTGTAGATAATAATAGTCTAGGCCCATGCAGTGGAAAGACACAGCCACAGAAATAGTAATGGGCATTTTATCTACTCATATAAAAACTTAATAAAATATTACAGAAAATATATGCAGTGTAATTTTATTGCCTGATATAAGCATGTTTGTTGGAAATCTACAGGAAATTTTAAGAAAAGCTCCAAAATTGTCATAAGAAAATAAAAATCCCCTCGTTCCAATTAGGTTAACAGAAGTCAAAGCAAGTTGATGTCAATACCTCGTTGTTTCTAAAGGGCTTAAGCATAATCTTTCCTTTCCATTCTCTTTCATTTCCTTTTGTTTCCTATTTTTCCAACAAAGCCACGCATTCATTGTATAATAAAAGTAATTAAAAATGAAAATGGGTAAAATGTCAACCTGAATTTGAACTTTTGAAATCTTTCTTTCTTTCTTTTTTTTTGAGTGAGTCTCGCTCTATTGCCCAGGTTGGAGTACAGTGGCACCATCTTGGCTCACTACAACCTCCACCTCCTGGGTTCAAGTGATTCTCTTGCCTCAGCCTCCTGAGTAGCTGGGATTACAGGCGCCCACCACCAAGCCTGGCTACTTTTTTTAATTTTTAGTACAGATGGGGTTTCACCATGTTGGCCAGGCTGGTCTCGAACTCCTGACCTCAAGTGATCCACCTGCCTCAGCCTCCCAAAGTGCTGAGATTACAGGCATGAACCACTGTGCCTGGCCTGAACTTTTTCTTAAAACAAGATATCATCAGTTATTTGATTGATCTCTGTTTTAAAAGTGATTTTCTTATTAAATTTCAGGTGTTTGTCAGCTTGGGACCTTTTGAGTCTTTCTCTCAATTTATTGCAAACTACAGTTTGGATATGCCAGTTCCCATCTGTTCAAGTTTGACCTAGATCATCAGGAAGTACAATTGCACTCAGAAAAGAAATAAAAGAGATAGTTAGAGAGTTAGAATGCAATCCAAGTACCAAACCCATGACCCTCCCTGAGAGAACCCTAGAGAGCTAGGGGCTATTGGTGTTGGCTCCTGTTTCCCTCCAAGCGCTTTGTGGGTCAGACACCTGGAGTTCTGGGGGTTTGGCTCCAAGGAGGTCTCTTTGGATCCCATCCAAGTCCTTGCCCAACATGCAAAAATCAAGTATTAAAGTCTGAATTATAACATGCATTCAGTCTGTGTTCTGTTTTCTCAATGAAGATGTTTCATAGAAAGCATGCAGGTATGCTATCAATCTTTTATTGCCGTGTAATAGCTTTAGGAAGTCTCCAGTTTGCTTGTCCAATAGGAAACTTATCCAATAGTTTATGTATTATTAGCTCCTGAGGCTGATTCTAGTGTGGGCCTGGTAGAACTGAAGCTGAATGATAAGTGTATGTCCTATTTCCCAGCCTTCTTAGATAAGGCAGGGCCATGTGACTTGTGTTGCTCAGTGGAACGTGGGAAGAAGGAACAGCTCTTCTGAACTTTCGATGGTGCTCTCCACACCATCTCTTCCCTCCATGCTGAAAGACTATAGAGCATCCAGGGGAATCCTGAGGGTGGCAGACGCTCCTGAAAGGATGCTGGATCCCCTCAATGGATGATCCTTGGAGGAGAACTTGGAGGGAAGTCTCAACCCACGACCATCCACACTGGGGTCTGTGTGGCTGCAGAACCAACTCAGGTTTTGTTAAGCTGCTAAGGTCTGAGTTGATAAGTTCCCAGTATCAACTCAAAGAAGATGAACACTTATATGGCTCTGGCTAAATAGTGCCAAAATCATATGAATACTGTACAATTTTGCATTATCTCCAGAGATATATGTTTATATGAACTGTATATTTTTCATCTAGGGCAGAAAAGAACATTGTATTAGTCAGGGTTTTCCAGAGGGACAGAACTAATAGGAAATATGTACATGTGAAAGGGGGTTTATTAAGGAGAATTGGCTTACATGATCACAAGGCGAAATCCCATGGTAGGCCATCTGCAAGCAGAGGAAGGAAGAAGCCAGTAGTGGCTCAGTCCAAGTCCAAAAGCGTCAAACACAGGGGAGCTGACAGTGCAGCCTTCGGACTGTGTCCAAAGGCCCAAGAGACCCCAGCAAGCCACTGGTGTAAGTTCAAGTGTCCAAAGGCCAAAGAACCTGGAGTCTGATGTCCAAGAGCAGGAGGAGAGGGAAGAAGCATCCAGCCTGGGAGAAAGATGAAAGAAGACTCAGCAAGTCTCCACTGGTGTAGGAACATAACTTTCTTCCTACTTACCCCACCTGCCCATGCCTGCTTTGTTCTAGCTGCGCTGGTAGCTGATTAGCACCCACATTCATCATGGATCTTCCTCTCCCAGTCCACCAACTCAAACGTCCATCTCCTCTGGCAACAACCTCACAGACATACTCAGAAACAATACCTTACCAGCCATCTGGGCATCCTTCAATCCAATCAAGATGACACATAATATTAACCATCACAAACATCTATATCTATGTCTGTAGAAATGTATCTCTCTGTATTTATGTATTTTGGAGCAGGAAAACTATAGTAATGTAGGACTCCTGCTTAGGCATTTGTATACTTCCCTTCCCTCCCCTCCCCTCCCCTCCCCTCCCCTCCTCTCCCCTCTTCCTTCCTTCTTCCTTCCCTCTCTCTTCCTTCCCTCCCTCTTTCTTCTCTTTCTCTTCACCTCCCCTTCCCACCCTGGGCAGCACTCTCCTTTTGGAAGAAGATACAAAATTTTTAGTCCTATTTGGAGAAAGTTAAGTGTCATATGCACAGACACTCTTATCACTGCTCATTGCTAGCTCTCTCCTGAAGCCCTTTGCTTACTGCTTTTCTGATTGATCAGCTTGTTATTGTGTTTACTCCTGGTCATGGATCTCTGTAATTGACCATATGATTTGGAGTCCTTATCTTTGTTTTCACTTTGATATTTTCTTAGCATCCATTAAACACACGTTTATTGAGCTCCTCTGTATGCCAGGCACTGTACTAGGTTCTTATACAGTTTAGTGGATAAAACTGACATGGTTTTTGACTTTATGAAATTTGGAATTTGCACCCCTCCATCTTTGCCTCTTGACTTTCTGTATATAATCACAGGTAAGAGGCACCCTTTACTCAGGTCTCCTGACTTCAGCTAGGTAAGACTGTCCTCTGCCTACTGTTTTCCCATGAAGAAATTAGACACATAAAGGAAAATGAGTCTTGAGCTGGGAGAAGATCTTATATAAAAACCCACTCCATGGGTATCCCAAAGATTTAAAATAAAATAAGAATTTTTATATTATTTTTTTCATCAGAGTATTTTAGAATAAAATAATTTATATTTGTCAGACAATTTGCTAAAGTTGGGGTGACTTTGAAGAAATTTCTAGAATCAATAATGTATATTTGATTTTACTTTTGTGACTCTTTCAACAAAGATATAGGTGAGTGGGTGGAATATATGTTCATATATCTTCAGCTACATTGTCTTGAATCAAGAAAACTCTTGTCTTCACAAAGAAACACTTCAAGATGCACTTCCTGTTCTTTTTCTGCGCTATTCAAAATATTTAATAGCAGGTATAGCCCTGAGCACCAACTAGTCAGAATGGCTGTGGTTTTGTTTTATGTTTTTAAAGCTATTTATGATCATATTTGCAGGCTGCTGGGATATCAGGGGAGCACTGGTGTAGGAACATAACTTTCAGTAAAATCATTGGTTTTGAAGAACATCTTATTTTTCTTTTTTGGAGCAGGAAACTATAGTAATGTAGGACTCCTGCTTAGGCAATGTCTTAGTTTATGCTGCTCTAACTGAACACTTTTGACTAAGTGGCTTAAACATCAGAAATTTATTTCTCACAGTTCTGGAGGCTGGAAATCCAAGGTCAAAGCATTGGCAGATCTGGTGTTTGGTGAAGGTACCCTTCCTGGTTTGCAGGCGGCTTTTTTATCTTGGTACCTTATGATGGGGGGACGAGAGGAGCAAGGTCTCTTATTTCTTCTTATAAGGGTACTGATCCCATTCATTGGGCTCTACCCTCATGACCTAATTACTTCCCATAGGCCCCACATCTAAATACGAATACATTAGAATTTAGGCTTCAGCATTTGAATTTTGGAGCAGAGGAACGGCACATACACTCCATCCATAGCAGTGGAGCATAACTTGGACTTCTGAATTGATTTCTACTCCCCTTTCTAGTGGATTGTCCTTAGCTTGATGATGATGGTCTGGTCCACTTAATAACATCTTTGGATTCTGTTAGAAGATCTGAGTCTCAGTTGCAGCCCTCAGCAAAAACATGTTCTTGGGCAAATTATTTGCACAAAATTGGGGCAATATTATTTATCTTGCCCAATTGTAGTGCAGTTGAGACAGTACAAAACATGGTAGATGCCTGCATGGTCTAGCAAAAGTAGAAACTTAGTAGTGGTTCTTCTTATAAATATTAAAAAAACAAAGTTAAAGTTGGCTTTTCAATTAAAAACCTGCTTCCCTTGGAGGCCGTCTTTGAATGTGAAATAGTCTAAAAAACAAGCTAATTCTGTAGCCAGTGCAAATATTAATTAGCAGTCTAGCAAGAAGCAGGTCACAATGCTGAATGCCAATGTGCTAAAATGTCTGCTAGTTTCAAGACAGTAGCACCTTGTTAATTTGTCATTACGGGGCCCCCGGAGCTGAGAGAGATGACAAAAATCTGTGTGAAGAAGAAATTCTCGCTGATTAAATCAAACTTCTGCAGTTTTATAAAAATGTGCTACTTTTGTTAGCTTTGCTTTGGAGTTTGTAATGCTATTCACATAATTGGCAGTGTTCTTCTAGAGGTGAACATTTACTTCTTCAATTTAAAAAGTTAGTAAATATTTTTTCTATCTAAAGGGGCAAAAATCTGCACATTGTGGGCCTGAGACTACAGACTTGCCCAAACATAATTTTCTCTCTGAATTTTGGTTGAACCATCTAGACATTTTCACCTGGCTTTATCATCAAAATGAACACATTATGTTACTTTATCAGAAGAATTTAAAGATTCTTTGGTATCGCCACATAAGAATAGAGAGATTTAACAGATTAAACCTAATGAGAAAGTTCACGTTTTCAGAAGTAGATACCACATGTTGAAAAGAACAAACGTTTTGAATTCAGATAATTCTCAGTATGATTTCTTATTTTAGACTCAGTATATGAACCTGGGCCAGATGCATAAAATGGGGGCAATTTTTCCTGCCTTATAACGTTGATAGAGGTGAAAAGTACAAGGTGCTGGAACATGGAAGACATAATTTTTCTTACAGATAATCTGTTAATATCACTGGAAAGGGGGGCTCAGGTAGCAATTCTCTTCTTGATTCCAACTCTTCAGCCATCACGAATATTTAGACTCAGAGCATTCCAGCAATACCTGCAGAGGCCTCCTCAAGACAGACTGGTACTCAGTTTTCAAAACAGCAACTTGGTGGGTATTCGGCTTACCAATATTTGGGAAGTGGTCTTTCCAAGTGGCCTAGTGTGCAAGTCTCATGATAGATAGGCTCTTAACAAGTAGGGTTTGGAATTGAAGCCTTATTCAGAGTATCTGGCAACTCCACGTGCACACTCTAATCTAAAATAAAAAGGCCGGCATCCTGTGCAGGGCCTCCTACCACCACATTGCTCCTTTTGTTACCAGGAGGTCTGCTTCATACAAACAGTACCAATATTTTAGGCAGAAGGCAGACCTGGGCAATGCCATGCTGTTGAAACGTGAGATCCTGGAACCTAAGTTCTGTTTCAATTTTGCCTGCAAACTTGAACAAAGCATGCTGTTTCTGTATAGTAAATTTTCTTATCTGCCAGTCCTATCAGAGCTTGCCACTCTGCTCCCTGATCCTGCAGTTCAGGAAGATGCCCAAGTCTAGGTTTGCATTGGAAAATTGCTCATTCAATGAAGAAATAACAAAGAAGTAGCTTATAGACACCACTGTATAAAAGCTTTTAGTAGTCAGAAACAGCATATTCTAACTGGGCTCATTTACATGTTTACTAGAGTTTATACTAAAGGAAATTCAACTGAGTTTTGCCAGTGGGATAGTCTTATGCTACATATGTATAGAATTTACATTTCCCCCAATTTTAGCAAACAATAAAATTCTCCAAGGAGACATTTATGTTCCATAACATTTTTGTGTGTGTTTTTTGGTCATAATTAATATTAAGATGCTCTCTTTTACCTCCCAGTGTTAATGTATAATTATGCATATTTAATACTTGTTTTTACTTATAAACTGTGGTGAGAGGGTCTACTAGTCATTTTTACAAACAAAAGCTCTTTAGAGCAGTCAAATTCTTTGTTCCAATGGGGAACTTATTTATAACCCCAAGGTATAAAATAGATAATAACATCTAACTTTTTTTAAGTACACATTTTATGTCTGACCATTTGCTAAGATATTTAACTCACATAGTCCTCTTAATAAATCTACAAGTTTAGGAGGGTATCATTATTATTCTTAATTTGTAGATAGAAAAAAAACAAGGCACTAAGAGATTGTCCTGTTGAAAGGTGTAAAGCTTGTGAGTGGTGGAATGTGCAACTGAACCCAAGCCATCTGGGAGCAATGTGGGTAGAACAACTATGCCGTGTGTATTTCCACAAAAAGTGGAGTCAATTTGTTTGAAATAGGTTTGGGAGCCGCAAGCCCTGGGCTCTTTGAAGTTCCCCCTTGGACAGTCCTCCTGGAGGCAGCACTCAATGCTGGAGCAGCCTGGTCTCTCCCTCCAGCCTTTCCTTGTCTCTATAGATATACTACTCCTTTGCTTTTTTCCCATCTTCTTTCTTTAAATAATTCCTGTAATCTTGAGTATATATTTCAGCATCCCTCCACTAAACTCTAGACTTCTCACTCTGTCTACCTGAAAGCTTTTGTTGGATATTTAATAGGCATCACCACCTAACCTGTCCAAACCAATGCCTCGTTCCTGTGTTCCGACACAGAACTGGTACCTGCATCTCAGGGGATGAGAATTCTTCTTTGCAGTTTCCAGAGACCAGGAAGTGCATCATGTTGCATTTCTTTCCATTTGTGTGGTGAATCCCAGGAGACTATTTTCAAAATAAATCCAGAATTTGAAATCCTCACCACTTCCATCACTAGGCGCCAACCCAAACTGCCCTAATCTCTCTCTTGCCTCCAGATTAATGTGAGCTTCTCCTCCTGCCTGTGTAACGCAGTCTGCTTTTGACCTAGCAACCAGAGGGAGCCCTTCACAGGGAAATCTGACTGTGCTGCTCCTCTGTGCACCACCTTCTGAATGGTTTCCACCGCACCCCACAGGCCTGACCTGACTCCCTCCTGCTCTGCTGGCCCAGTCCCCTCCCGGCCACCTTGCCTCTCTTTCCTGCATGTCTCATGTCCTCTCTATTCCTTCAATGTGCTGAGCTTTGCCCACTCCAGGGCCTCTCCCTCTGGTCCTCCTCTTTGAATGCTCTGCTATCAGGCATTCTCAAGCTCTCTTGGGTCTTTACTAAAACCTCACTGTGTTACAGATGTCTGCGCTCGGACATTCCAAAATGAGGAACATTCCTCCTCACCACTCCTGGAAAGTCTTCACCCTTACCTTTCTTTATTGTTCTTCCTGACACTGAATACCATCTGACAGGCTCCACTTTGATCATTTACTGTCCACTCCCTCCCACTTCCACCTCGACTACAGTGTCATTCATGAGGACAGGACAGGGACTTCATTTCATTTTGCTACTTTTACAGGTTCTTGCAGAACCTATAGCACTCATAGTACTCAGGCAATTGGTATTTGTTGAATACAATGAGTAAATCTTTGAGAAACTTCCAGGTTTTTTAGAACACAGTTCTATAAACTGCCATAAGCCACCTGGACTCATAACAGAGACACAGGTATGATACCAATATGAGCTGAGGTGTAAGGAAGGGAAGTTAGGATCATATCAGAACTGGTGGCCAGGTCAGCTCCAGGTCATCCTAACCAGGAGTCTAAATAACATTCAGACCTACCTAAAGTGGTAAGGTGGGGTCAGTGGGGGTGGCAAACTTTCGTTTCACCCATGCCAGTCTGGGTCTAGGGTGACGCAGTCTGAAAGGTGAGATGTAAGAGGTGACATCTGTAATGAAGACATCAAGTGAAAATTCCAGTCTATTTGGAGCAGAGGAAGTTTGGGGTGGAGAAATTGAAAAGAGATGGCAGAAGCCAGGGCCCAGTGCTTCTGCCATCAGGGCTCCGGGTATGGAGAGGAAATCCCAGCACAGACCAGGCCCACATGCAGAGATCTTAGAGCCACAGAGTCAGTGCAAACAGAACTCAACCCAAACAGACTAGATCATGAGTCTGGGAAAACACCTACTGCTAAGTCCAGACTTCCTTGCTCGTGGGTGGAATCTGTTCCTGTTAGTTTCTTTCTCCGGGGCTGACATTCTGCAGGTGCTGCCAGGCGGCACCTGTAGCCTTGCTAAGCTGGAGAAGGCAGGGCTGATGCCTAACAGCCTAAGATTACCTTTCTGGAGGCTTCTCCAGCTTCTGTTTATGGTATTTACCTTCTGTTCCTTTTGGTTTGTTTACTTGTTTAAAGGAAGATTAAATAACCTCACACAATATCATACCACTTGAAAATAAAATGAATGTTGAAATTTTTTTTTCTTGTTCTTGCAAAGAGATAATGAGGTAAACAAACACCTCTGTCTCCTGCCCACCTCTCTCAGGTGCGCCTGCTGTCAGAATTCTCCTGTTATAACAACCTAACTACTGAGTATACGTAAATGTTTCATCTGCAGTATTTTTCATAAACCTCAGGGGATCCTGCAGCCCATCTCCTCCAAGAAGTCTTTTTGTGAATTTCAGTGAACACTCACTCTTCACTAATGGCCGACAGCTCTATCTAACTGACAATGTCACATGTCTATTTTTCTTATTGTTGCCCCAAATTGTTGCCCATTTATGTTTCTAGCCCATATTTCTCCCGTGAGCCCAGACCAGCAGCGCAGTTTGCATCCTCACTTAGATATGTCAAATGAAGCCACCTCAAACTTCAAAATCGAAGTCTTCGCTTCATGTTGGCTTACTTCAATGAGTGACATCAGTATCCATCCTGGAATTGCTCATTTGGGTTAGCAACTGTTTAATCTTGGAAACCACATCATAACTGGGTGCAGTCTAATTGCCAAACAAAATGTGCAAGACCAATAAGCATCATCTGGACTTGGCAAGTTCAGTGATAAAGCATGGAACACAATGGTGAGTGAGCCTTGTGTGGGGTGCAAGGCGGAGGAAGACCCATGGCTGTGCCCTCCCCTGCCTGGTCCTCCTCTATCATCTGCTATTGGAGACTCTTTTCCAGCAGCCATGTTTTCTGACTGACCTCAATGAAGAAAGCAAATAAAATGCCATCACTTTTCAATTTTTAGGGTTATTTTCCTAGAAATAAACAGAAACCATCTTTGTAATTTCATCAGTAACCCTTTAAGAATATAAAGAACACTAGAAGCCAGCCACACTGTAAAGAGAAGCTAAGAGAGGTAAGAAGAAGAGCAATTACATAAGCCATCGCCCAGAGGACACTTGCTGAAAGGGTGAACATGTGATTCAGTTTTCAAGGCCGCACAGAGCACTGGAAAAGGTTCAAGGCCGGCCAGGTGTGGTGGCTCATGCCTGTAATCCCAGCACTTTGGGAAACTGAGGCGGGGAGATCATGAGGTCAGGAGTTTGAGACCAGCCTGACCAACATGGTGAAACCTGTCTCTACTAAAAATACAAAAATTAGGTGGGCATGGTGGCATGTGCCTGTAGTCCCAGTTACTCAGGAGGCTGAGGCAAGAAATCGCTTGAACCCTGGAGGCAGAGGTTGCAGTGAGCCAAGATTGCGCCACTTTATTCCAGCCTGGGCGACAGAGGAGACTCCATCTCAAAAAAAAAAAAAAGTTCAAAGTCAATGTTCCACCATAGGCCCAGTACATCTGCTCACCCACCAAAACCTATGATTTTAATTACACCTTTAGCCTAAGAGTAAATTACAATGCACTTACTCTCCAGTTAACTACTGGAAAATCAACTGTTTCTAACCTTGAGTCTAAATTGGAAGTAAAAAAAAAAAAATCCTCCTAAGAATTAAAAACCACAAGCAGAATCTCATATAGGTATGAGCATCAAACACACACTTTTTGTGTAGAATTAAAAATGAGAAGTCGGGATTCCGTGTCTCCTGCCCTTGGTAAAACAAATGCAGTTCCTGTCTGAAGGAATTTACCTCAGAAATAGAGCTCCTCAGGAGCCGCCCCCACACCAGACCTCCTCAACTAAGATCTTAAACTCGTACACAGACAGAAATTCCACAAGGAAACTTTTCAACGAACAGGAAGTCACAGCAATAAATAATGGAATGACAAGGAATCAAGACACTATGAGGAATAAGCAAAAAACAATATAATCCTAAAACAAAGACATCAGATACTGGCCTAACAAGACACCAAATGTCTTAAAACATGCTTTCTGAAAATGTATGAATCACCTGGTGATATTTTTATTTTATTATAATGACATTTTAACTCAGTAGGTCTGAGAATTGTGCTTCATATTCTGCCTTTCTAGCAAGCTCCGAAGTGTTACCACTGCTGCTGATCTGTGAATCGTACATTAAGTAGTAAAGTTTTGATATTTTGTTTAACATGTTGCATTCGTTTTTTATTGTTGCTGTAAAGAAGTACCACAATATTGGGCCTTGAAGCAATAAAAAGTTATTATTAGAAGTCCAAGTTGGTGCATCTGAGTTATTGACTCCCATTTTTATAAATATAAAGCACAAAATCAGGGGGTAAAAATAAATACACACATATATTTGCATGCATATGTGTGTATAATATAGTTGTAATGAAGTAAAATATTCAGTTAAAAGGCAAAGACTTGATGGGAATAGTATTGAATCTATAAATTACTTTGGAGAGTATGGCCATTTTCATGATATTGATCCTTCCTATCCATGAACATGGAATTTTTTTCCATTTGTTTGTGTCCTCTCTTAGTTCCTTGAGCAGTGGTTTATAGTTCTCCTTGAAGAGGTCCTTCACTTCCCTTGTAAGTTGTATTCCTAGGTATTTTATTCTGTTTGTAGCAATTGCGAATGGGAGTTCACTTATGATTTGGCTCTCTGTTTGTGTATTGTTGGTTTATAGGAATACCTGTGATTTTTACACATTGATTTTGTATCCTGAGACTTTGCTGAAGTTGCTTATCAGCTTAAGGAATTTTGGGGCTGAGACGATGGGGTTTTCTAAAAATACAATCATGTCATCTACAAACAGAGACAATTCATCCTCATTTCTTCCTATTTGAATACACTTTATTTCTTTCTCTTGCCTGATTGTCCTGGCCAGAACTTCAAATACTGTATTGAATAGGAGTGGTGAGAGAGGGCATCCTTGTCATGTGCTGGTTTTCAAAGGGAATGTTTCCAGCTTTTGCCCATTCAGTATGATATTGGCTATGGGTTTGTCATAAATAGCTCCTACTATTTTGAGATATGTTCCATCAATACCTAGTTTACTAAAACACCAAAAGCAATTGCAACAAAAGCCAAAATTGACAAATGGAATCTTATTAAGCTAAAGAGCTTCTGCACTGCAAAAGAAACTATCATCAGATTTAACAGGAAGTCTACAGAATGGGAGAAAAAACTGCAATCTATTCATCCAACAAAGGGCTAATATTCAGAATCTACAAGGAGCTTAAACACATTTACAAGAAAAAAACAACCCCATTAAAAAGTAGGCAAAGGATATGAACAAACACTTCTCAAAAGAAGACATTTATGTGGCCAGAAAACATAGGAAAAGAAGTTAATCATCACTGGTTATTAGAGAAATGCAAATTAAAACTACAGTGAGACACCATCTCACGCCAGTTAGAATGGCGATCACTAAAAAGTCAGGAAACAACAGATGCAGGCAAGGCTGTGGAGAAATAGGAATGCTTTTACACTGTTGGTGGGAATGTAAGTTAGTTCAACCATTGTGGAAGAGAGTGTGGTGATTCCTCAAGGATCTAGAACCAGAAATACTATTTGATCCAGCAATTCCACTACTGGGTGTATATTTGAAGGATTATAAATCATTCTATTATAAAGTCACATGAACGTGTATATTGCAGCACTGTTCACAACAACAAAGACTTGGAACCAACCCCAATGCCCATCAATGATAGACTGGATACAGAATATGTGGCACATCTATACCATGGAATACTATGCAGCAATAAAAAAGAATGAGTTCATACGTTTTCCAAGGACATGGATGAAGCTGGAAACCATCATTCTGAGCAAACTAACACAGGAACAGAAAAACAAATACCACGTGTTCTCATTCATAAGTGGGAGTTGAACAATGTGAACACATGGACACAAGGAGGGGAACCTCACATACTGGGCTTGTCAGAGGGGTGGGAGGAAAGGGGTTGGAGAGCATTGGAACAAATACCTAATGCATGCGGGACTTAAAGCCTAGATGACAGGTTGATGGGTGCAGCAAACCACCATGGCACATGTATACCTATGTAACAAACATGCACGTCCTGGACATGTATCTGAGAACTTAAAGTATACTACTAATAAAAAGACAAAGACTCTCGTAAGACTTGGTTAAAATTGTTCTTATTTATTTTTTAACTTTTATTTTTAGGTCCAGACTTACATGCGTAGGTTTGTCATATAGGTAAATTGCGCATCAAGGGGGCTTGGCGTGCAGATTGTTTTGCCACCGAGGTAATAAGCCTAGTACTTGATCCTCTCCCTCCTCCCACCCTCCACCCTCATGTATGCCCCAGTGTCTGTTGTTCCTTCTTTGTTTTTACATGTACTCAATGTTTAGCTCCCACTTATAAGTCAGAATATGTGGTGTTTGGTTTTCTGTTTCTGCATTAGTTTGCTTAGGGTAATGGCCACCAGCTGCAACCATGTTGCTGCAGAGGACATGATCTCATTCTTTTTTATGGCTGTGGAGTATTCTATGGTGTACATTTACCGCGTATTCTTTATCGAGTCTACTGTTGATGAATGTTTAGGTTGAGTCCATGTCTTTGCTATTGTGAATATTGCTGTGATTTTGTATGTGTCTTTAGGGCAGAATGATTCATATTATTTTGGATATATCCCCAGTAATGGGATTGCAATAGTCAATTCAAATTTAACTCTGCTATAATTTTAAATAGTCAGAGTTATGCTATGCATGCTGAAGAGGTTAGAGGATTCATATTACCCACACTGGTTAATGAAAATGAACATCATCATCTCCATAGTACCTGAAACAACCTAGAACGACTAAGGCTTTGGAAGACTCTTGGGACAGAAGCTTCATAAGGCCTAAACCTCCATTTTGACTGCAATTCTGAATAAGAAGTTAGCAAATACATAGAATTCCTTCGTTTTTGTAACACAGTCTGACTGATATCCCTTTAATCGCTCTACCCACTCTAATTCTGTGGCAGGCACATCATCTTATTCCAGACACTAAGCTGTGCTGTTTCTCAAGTCTTAAACTTTTCAAATGCTCTCCTCATCTCAGTCTTAAGCTTTTCAGTACTCTCATCGATATCTCTAGCTTTACCACTCCAGTCATAGAAGATGTCAATTTATGTGTTATGCTTCTATTTCTCCTCTGAGCATCAGTTCAATATATCCAAATGATAAATTGATATCTCCATCTGGTGTTCTAAGGCAGCTCAAGCTCAACATTTTCCAATTCTAGTTCATGATGTATTTACTTCCTATGGTGTTAACTGCTCCATGGAAAGGCCCTGGTATCTATTGTCTTATGAAGGCCAGAATCCCCAACATCAAAAGACACATCCAACACATAACATGTTTTTATATGGCCCATGAGCTAAGAAAGGTCTGAACCTTTTTTAAATAGTTGCTAAAAATACAAAAATCAAGAAAAGCCAGATATAGGTGATGAGGAGGAAAGCAGCAAATCACACTGCCATGTGTGTACCTATGCAACAATCTTGCATGTACCCCAAAACCTAAAATGCAATTTTAAAAAATCAAGATAAAATAAGAAAAAAGCATATGCAACACAGTTTACATGTAGTCTGCACAGGCTAAAATGTTTAGTATCTGGATCTCGTATAGAAAAAGTTGACCAATTCCTGACTTAGATTGAGCTGCTTTGAGACTTTCTGGTTGTTCATGTGTCATGAACAAAATTGGATAGTGCCTTATCCAATCCATCACAAAATTGTATCCATTTTGCCTTGTGAACATATCAGAAATGTCTTCAGTTGTGTTTATTACAATTGCCACCACTGCAGTCAAGAATCTGATCGTCTCTTGCTTTAACTATTGCAATAACCTACTAATCATGGCTTGTTTCCCCAGTCCTCTCTGAGAGAAGGTAACTTTTATCCTATACCTGCTAAAAATCATTCAGTGGTTTTTAGCAAAGAATTACAATTTTGTGATGGATTGGATAAGGCACTATCCAATTTTCTGTTTGTTCACATGAACAAACAGAAAGTCTCAAAGCAGCTCAATCTAAGTCAGGAATTGGTCAACTTTTTCTACAGAATCCAGATACTAAACATTTTAGCCTGTGCAGACTACATGTAAACTGTGTTGCATATGCTTTTTTAAAATTTTATCCTGATTTAATCTTCAAATAAAGACCAGCTCCTTGTATGGTATGTAATATATGCGAAGGTCACTATCACTCTCTGTGCTCCAGCCACACTGCCTTATTTCTTTACCAAAACATTCCTGACCTCTTTCTACCATGGGACCTGTGCACACATGCTCTTCCTGTCTTAAACATCCTTCATCCCCCCGCCTTCCTTCCATAAATTGCTACTATTCCTTCAAATCTCACCTCCATTCGACAGTTGATATCTATCCACTCAGATCAGGCTAATTTTTCTTATTACATGTTCTATTTTGTAGTACTTATAACAGATGTAATTATATATTTATTTATCCCTGATTTAATTCTTTATTTTTAGCTTTCATTAATTTACATACAGTAGAAGTCACTTTTTGATGTACAGTTCTATGAGTTTTGATGAATCCATGGGACTGTGTTTAATGGTCAGCACAATCAAGTGTAGAAGGGTTCTGTCACTCCAAATAATGACATTAATGCTTTCCCTTCCACCTCACTCTTCAACCCTGAAAGCCACTGATCTGTTCTCCAACTCTATAGTTTTACTTTTTTCAGAATGTCATATAAGTGGAAGAAAACATAGCACATAGTCTTTTGAGTCTGGTTTATTCACCTGTGTTAAAGCATGTGAAATTTACCTTCGTTATGGCATGCATCAATAGTTCACAATTGTTATTCCTGAGTGACATTAGTGTACTATGTTTTATTTATCCATTCACCATTACATTTAAGTTATTTCTCTTTTTGGTGATTATTAATAAAGCCTCTATAAACTTTTGCATATAGATTTTCATATAAGCTCATTGTTTTTATTTCTTTTCAGTAGGATTTCTCATACAATAAATTTATGTTTAAACTTATACGAGACTGAAAAACTGTTTTCCAAAGTAGCTTACTATCTAGCCTTCCCCTTAGCAATTCATGAGAGTCCCTACTGCAGCACATTTTCACCAGGACTTAAGATTGCCATTTATTGTTATTAATTTTTCAGCCATTCTAAAAACCGTACAGTGGTTTCACATTGTGGCTTCCGTATACATTTATCTAATGACCAATGATATTGAGCATCTTTTCATAGGCTTAAATGGCCATTTTTTATTGTTAAATGTTTTAAGTTCTTTATATATTATTGTAAAATGTTTGCCAGACACTTGGTATTTAAATATTTTCTCCTAGTCTATGGCTTGTTTTCATTCTAACAACAAGTTAAAATCTGGGCAAACTAAAAAGTCAATCACTGTTCTTTGCTATGCAAGAGAAATGAGGTCACAGACCAAACTACTGTCCCCTAGATTGAAGATCAGTTGGTGAATACTGAATACACAGAACAACAACCTAGCAGAGCAGAAAGTTCGGTGACAACTAGGGCCAGACTAGGAAAACCTGAACTGTAATTGATGAACTAATAAAGGCTTTGTGTGAACAAATCTGACAGTTAAAATCTCGAAGGAGATCCAATCATAGAAAAGCCCCCCTTTTGAGACTTTTACCTCCAAAAGCTCTTCAAGCTCCCCATAGGGAATATCAGAGAAAAATCCCCTTAAAATGTACTTATGGACAGGGAGAAGAGAAAATGAATCATTTTGGAATATACCAGAATACTGTGTTCTTCTTAACAAGGCTTGTCCTCAGGAGGAATTAATTAATCATAGCCCAACCTACTGGATACTTAAAGTTTCTTTTTTTTTTTTTTAAAGAGAGACAGAGTCTGCTCTGTCACCCAGTCTATGCAATGGCCTGATCATAGCTCACTGTTAACTTTGGACCCCTGGGCTCAAGTGATCCTCTTGCTTTGGCCTCCCAAGTAGCTAGGACTACAGGGGTGTGTCACCATGCCCAGCTAGTTTTCACTTTACTTTTGTAGAGATGGAGTCTCACTATATTATTCAGGCTGGGTTCCAACTCCTGCCCTCAAACAATCTTCTTACCTTGGCCTCCCAAAGGATTACAGGTGTGAGCCACTGCACCTGGCCTTACTGAGATTTTATCAGAGCCTAATGGACCTAGGGAAGGAAAATATCCAATTCCCACCCTCTCTGGCCATTTTGTCCCATGTATAGGAGGGAAGACTGGTCACTATTTGTGAAGTTCAAAGACTGAGACCTAAATAGGACTATAAAATGCTTCCCTTCTCTCTGTACATTACTACTATATTACTAAAAACTTATGTACAGCAGTTCCTTTTACTCAGTATATTCTGTTTGGGTATAAGAAAAATTACAGGACATACTAAAAGGTAAAAACGTAGTTTGAAGAGATACAATATGTATTAAAACCAGATTCTGATATGATAATGATGTTGGAATTATCAGACCAGGAAATTCAAACAACTATGATTAATATGCTCAGGTCTCTAATGAATAAAGTAGCGTATAAGAACAGATTTACAATGTTGGCAGAGAGATGGAAATTCTAAGAAAGAACCAAAAAGAATGCTACAGTATTGAATGTACTGTAACAGAAGTGAAGAATGCCTTTTTTGGGCTAACTAGTAGACTGGACAGGGCTGAGGAAACAATTTGGGCTTGAAAAGATCTCAATCAAAACCTATAAACTTAAAAGCAAAGAGGAAAAAGACTGAAACAAAACAAAACCAGAACGGAATATCCAAAACTATGAGGAACTCCAAAGATGTAATATTTGTATGATAGAGATACCAGAGGAAGAAGAAACAGAGAAAGGAACAAAATAAATATTTAAAACAATAATGGCTGAGAATTTCCCCCAAATTAATGCCACCAAACCACAGATCCATGAAGTCAGAAAACAACATGCAGGATAAATGCCAGAAACACTACACCTAGGTTTATCATTTGGAAATCATAGAAAAATAAATACAAAGAAAATAATCCTGAAAGAAGCCAGAGGGAGAATACCTTACCAGTTGATATGGTTTGGATCTGTGTCCCCACCCGAATCTCATGTTCAGTTGTAATCCCCAGTGTTGGAGGTGGGGCTTGATGGGAGGTGATTGGATCACAGGGGTGGATTTCTCATGGATTGTTGAGTACCATCCTCTTGCTACTCTCCTCACACAGTGAGTGAGTTCTCCTCCCAATAGTGAGTGAGTTCTCATGAGATCTAGCTGTTTAAAAGTGTGTGGTTCCTCCCTCCTTGCTCTCTTGTGCCTGCCTTTATCATGTGAACTGCCTGCTCCCACTTTGCCTTCCCCCATGAGTGAAAGTTCCCCTGAGGCCTCCCCAGAAGCAGATGCAGCCATGCTTTTCTTGCAGCCTGCAGAACTGTGAGACAATTAAACCACTTTTCTGATAGATAAATTAGTCTCAGGTTTTTTTTTTTTTTTTTTTTTTTTAGCAATGCGATAGTGGACTAATGTACCAATTAAAGAACAAAGATAAGAATTACATCTGACTTCTATGTAGAAAGCATGCAAGAAAGAAAATGTAATGAAATATTTAAAGTTTTGAGAGAGAAGAAAACCATTGTTCTAGAATACTGTACCTTGAGAAATAATATTATTTATCTCTTTTATATATTGCTGGATTTAATTTGTTAATATTTAGTTAGGGATTTTGGTATCCATGCTCATGAGTGATATTTGTTTATAATTTTTTCATAATTTCTTTGGAAACTCATCTGATTGTTGAGGTAATGCTAGTCTCATGAAATAAGATGGGAAGTAATTCCTGAAATATTCTTTGGGAGAAGTTACATAGAATTGGTCAATTTTCTTTCTTATATATTTGGTAGGATTTTCTACTGGAACCATCTGAGCCTGGAGTTTTCTCTATTGGAAAGGTTTAAAATATAGATTTAATATATCTATTTGATAAAGGAAATATCATATTGCCTTTTTCTTTGGTGAGGTTTGGTAATTTGTGACTTTCAAGGAATTCTACTTCATCTAGGCTGTTGAATTCATGGGCATAGAGTTGCTCATAGGATTCCTTTATTATGCTTTTAAATTCCTATGTGTCTTAGTCATATCTCCCTTTCCTTCTTAAATTAGGAAGTTTGAGAGCTTGTTTGGAGGTTCTAGCAGGGGAGCATAGCTACTTGTATACCCTTGACCCAAGACCGCTCCTCCTCTATCAGGAATGGTCGTCCTCTTCAACTGAGTGTGCAGCTTCAGGAAGGATGCACCTGGAGCAGTGAGGGAGGAAGGGGACACCCGCCTAGCTAGCCAGATCAGCTGAATCAACCCTGACGATCAATGGGGTGGCAGATGTCACAGACAGTTGAGTGGCTAGCCATATGCAGAAAACTGAAACTGGACCCTTTCTTTACACCTTATGCAAAAATTAACTCCAGATGGATTAAAGACTTCAACATAACACCTAAGACCATAACAACCCTAGAAGAAAAGCTAGGCAATACCATTTAGGACATAGGCATGGGCAAAGACTTCATGACTAAAACACCAAAAGCAATGGCAACAAAAGCCAAGAATAACAAGTGGGATCTTATTAAGCTAAAGAGTTTCTGCATAGCAAAAGCAACTATCATCAGATTTAACAGGCAACCTACAGAATGGGAGAAAATTTTTGCAATCTATCCATCTGACATGGGGCTAATATCCAGAATGTAAAAGGAACTTAAACAAATTTACAAGAAAAAAAAAAACTCCACCAAAAAGTGGGCAAAGATATGAACAGACACTTCTCAAAATAATACATTTATGTGGCCAAGAAACATGAAAAAAAGCTCATCATCACTGCTCATTTGAGAAATGCAAAAAACAACAACAACAACAACAACAAAACACACACACACAATGAGATACCATCTCACACCAGTTAGAATGGTGATCTTTGAAAAGTCAGGAAACAACAGATGCTGGAGAGGATGTGGAGAAATAGGAATGCTTTTACACTGTTGGTGGGAGTGTAAATTAGTTCAACCATTGTGGAAGACAGTGTGGTGATTCCTCAAGGCTCTAGAACCAGAAATACCATTTGATCCAGCAATCCCATTCCTGGGTATATACCCAAAGTATTAAAAATCATTCTACTATAAAGACAGAGGCACACGTATGTTTATTGCAGCACTATTTACAATAGCAAAGACTTGGAACCAACCCAAATGCCCGTCAATGATAGACTGGATACAGAAAATGTGGCACATATACATCATGGAATACTATGCAGCCATAGAAAGGATGAGTTCATGTCCTTCGCAGAGACATGGATGTAGCTGGAAACCATCATTCTCAGCAAACTAACACAGAAACAGAAAACCAAACACCGCATGTTCTCACTCATGAGTAGGAGTTGAACAATGAGAACACATGGACACAGGGAGGGGAGCATCATACACTGGGGCCTGTCAGGGGGTGGGGGTCTAGGGGAGGGATAGCATTAGGAGTAATACGTAACGGAGATGATGAGTGCAGCAAACCACCATGGCACATTTATACTTATGTAACAAACCTGCACGTTCTACAAATGTATCTCAAAACTTAAGGTATAATTTAAAAAAGGAAATCAAGATAAATCTAAGAGTCAAATGAAATGATGTATCTGAGATGATGTGCTATATTTGAACATTAAATGTTTTATATATTTTAAAAATTAGGAAGTTTGTTCCCTCTGTTTTTTAGTGGGTTTTTCAGTCTGGGTAGTGCTTTATCAATTTTATTGAATTTTTTAACAATGAATTTTTGATTTTTTTGACTTTTAAATTATTTATTCAGTTACTGCCACATATTTCTGCAATTTGGTCACTCTTGGGAAGAGAAAGGAGGAAAAATATCTATGAAACTCTCTCTGGCTATCAGTTGTTATTCAAGTTTTGACTTCAGCTCCCAATCTATCTGATGTTGCTTACTTTTCAGAGTCCTCAGGTAGTTATGTGTTGCATTTTGTAACAGAGTTTTCACTTGTAACCAGTGGGAGAGATAGGCTGTAGCTGGCTTACTCTGTTGTGGATGGCAATGGAAGCCTGTGAATGGTTTTATGATGTTAATATACATCTCTTCTATGCTGTAAGTTAACTGAGAGCAGAAAGTTTGCATTATTTACCTTATCAGTTTACCGTCCACGTTTAGCAAAGCACCGGTTAACATTGGTATATGTTTTGTCAATTGTTCAATCCTCTTGCTCAGTATAAATTCAGTGCAGTAATCATAATATTCCATTAAGATTGCTACATTGATTTTACAACTTGTAAAGTGAAATCTTAGGATCCAGGATGTATTCCTTTTCTATTACTGCATAACAAGTTGTTACCAACATAGATTCTTAGGATAACATATGCATGAGCTCCATTTATGTGTGCCAGGCATAGCTTACCTTGGGTTTCTGCCCAGGTCTCAACAGGCTGCCAGGCTGAGACCGAGGTATTACCTAGGTTGTATTCTCCTCTGGAGGCTCATTGAGTAAGGGTCCATTTCCATGTTCATTTGGGTAGTTCTAGAATTTGTTTCCCATGGATGTACGATAGAGGCCCTCGGCTACTTACTGGCTGCTCTCTGATCTTAGAGGCCACTATAGTTCCTGCCACTTGGTCCTCTCCATAGGTGCTGTACAGAATGGCTGATTACTCCTTTAAGACTACAGGAAAATATTTCTCTCCTGTTCACTGAGTCATGGCCTCTTATGATATAAAGTAATTATGGAGTGATATTGTTCACCTTTGTCATATCACATGACCTAATAAATAGTGTGATATCCTATCACCTTTGCCACATTCCATTGGTTGGAAGCAAGTAATGAGTCCTATGCACACTCAAGGAAAGGGTATTCCACAAGGGCATGGCTCATTAAGCATCACCACATGGTGTGTCTCCCACAAATGTATTTCATTTACTGCATGTCAGTATCTAGAATACACTAGTAAAGGGGACTCAGACTGAGTGTGGGAGTAAAAATGTCTTTCTTTGCACTTACCGTCATGTTCCTTGTTTCATGTTTATATAAACCAAGGGAGTTCCATAGGAAATGTCACTTGAGTAAATAAATGGATTGATCAGTGAATGCTTGGGATGCAAACAGTTGACAGAATGTAGTACTGCTAACTAAAATCTAAAGAAGATCCAGAACGAATCCCATTGTTAATTTTATTTCATTTTCCTGTTCTAAAGTAAGATTCCCAAGAAACCCAGTGTACTCTATCTGATGGTTTTGTAGCCTATTACAGAGTTTGTGTTTGCAATTTCAGATGTTTACTTTCCATTTTGGCCCAGAGTCATACTTTCCAACCTGGCAAAACTGAGTCTCATAGGCCAACCTGAGCCTTTGTTGGGATGCTGTCAAAATGACTAATGAACCAATGCGTTTAACGGTTACTTCAGTGAAACCACATC
This sequence comes from Cacajao melanocephalus, assembly GCA_963573385.1. Taxonomy (NCBI): domain Eukaryota; kingdom Metazoa; phylum Chordata; class Mammalia; order Primates; family Pitheciidae; genus Cacajao; species Cacajao melanocephalus. Next base: position 69,155 of record CAUYLG010007308.1, read on the forward strand.
TGCTGATTCCCTGTGTACATTGCCTTTTCTAGTAAAGATCAAACTGAACATGCTCCACTTGTTGAAAATTACTTGACAAATAATATTTTGATATCAATTGCAAAACCATGGAAGGCTGAAACATGAAATCATAGCTTAGATCTATGGATTTTGGGGTCATATCACACTACTTCTCCATTTTCTTTTGTTGACAGCATTCAGAACCTTGAAGTCCTCTCTAAGCATTATCCAGACAATATATGTTTTCCCACCACATTAATGATCCTCTCCCACTCAGGGAAGATCAGCCTTTCTGTGTGTATGCCTGTATTTTCTAGTTCAAATAGGACTTTCCACAGGTATTCTTAAATGCATTTACTAAACCCAATAGCATGTTCTCTAAAACTTCTATTGGACCTCAGTGTCTTCAGGGATTAATTGATTTCCTTCCGCTGATAAGAGATGGGTTTTCAAGTGTTACAGGAGGCTCAGGATGAGTGTGCTTATTGTTATTATTGTTGTTCTTGTGGGTCTCTAGGTAGGATTATATTTTGTAAAAATCTCCAAGGTTAAATAACAAGAATTATATCTGAAATGTACAATGATTACAGGGATGAAGTGGAAAAGGGGTGAGGCTGCAGGGACAAGATGGACGGGATAAATGCAAGGTGGGAAAACAAGTGGTAGTAAGTCACACCTCCCATACCTTAGGGAGAGTGAGGAGGACCAGAAAAACGGAAGGCCCACTCATACTAAGGACCATGAAAAGGTAAATAGGGACATTATGATATCTTTTGAGCTTGTCATGAGGTCTCCTTGCTATGAGGGCCTCATACTGTTCCTTTCTGTCTGTTGGTAGTCTTGTAACCAAGATCCTCTTCGGTCATGCTATCTCAGCACTTTCTTGACATGAACCCTCTGTGGGCTTCTGGGTCTTTGTATGTGTTCTTTCTAGCTCCACACCTAATATGCCCTCTTTTTCTTTTCTCTACCTGAGGGTCATAATCACCCTTTAGGATGGAATTTGAAGGTGATTGTCTTTATGAAGCACCTAATCCCTCTCTTTCCTGCACATTCACCATCAAGCATGACCCACTGCAGGGCTCTCATCTGTTTCCTCACCTATGTTGCCCACCACAGCGTGAGAGCCTCGTCCATTGCAGAAGGGGCTCTAAACCAGACACAGTAGGTTCTTTAAATGTTTCTTAATTTCATTCTACTTCAAGTCAAGTAATCCTGGTAGCATTCATTACAGTGGAAGATAAAATAACCCAGTTCCTGTATTCAAGAAACGGATTTTAATAGACAAGCTGACACATTCCCATATGGAGAGCATCTGACATAGAATGAGAATGAGCACTGGCATAGCACTTTACAAGCCATGGCCATGACCTGGCTTGATGTGCACAAGGTGTAAGAATCACATAATATTTTTGTCACTGCTTTACAAATACAAAGGAAGTAAGAGGATTTTTCAGGGTGCCACAATTATTGGCCAGTAGTCTTAATTAGGAATTTAATTTTGAACATTCTACTCCAAATGCTATGCACTTTCCTCAACTCATAATGCCTTTGACCAAAATGAATGGTGCAAATGACTCTCATGGGAGTCTCTGAAGGAAGGGGTACTTGCTTTTGCCCATAGGTTAGAGAAGGCTTCTTGGAGAATGTACTGCTTGAAATGCCCCTGGAAGAAGAAAAAAAATATTTGATCAATGAAGTAAAAGTGAAGACCAGTCTGTAAAGAGCAGAAAGAGTGAACATGCTATATTTGGGGTATAAGTTTCTGGCTGGGGATGACTTCAGAAAGCTTTAAGTGCCTGTTGGAATTTTAATTTACCTAGAAGACAATAGGAGCATTAATGGCTTTAGAGTAAGACAATTCAATGATAACTGTGATATATAGAAATGTTCCAACTTGGAGGTGATGCTAAGTGGATAAACTGTTGAAAGTTCTTGAAGGTAAGATAACCAGTAAGGAAACTTGCACAGCTTCAGATGTGCTGTTGTCTCTGACAAACCTTGACTGTCTCCTATAGGGTGCATTGACAATAATTTCATTTAGAGAAGCAGCCATTGCATATATCCAAATAAATCTTTGATATTTGACAAGAAATAATATTATTGATTTAATAGAAAACGTGGTTTGGTCTGCTTGATAAATGACAACCAATAATGTTTGAGCACCTACTATATACCCAGCATCTACTCTATGCTTTAGCTGCAGAAGATGCCACAATGAGCAATACAAAATTACCTGAATGCAGCTTCAGTCCTACCATTGAATGTGCTCCCAATACAGATAGTAGGCACTTAGTGACAAAGAGCCTTTCTTTTTTGAGGGGAGATGGGGTGAAGGGCAAAAAAAGAGAAGCTGGTCTTGAAAAGCAAATGCCTCATTTTAGCAGTTTATGCTTCAGTGAACTGGGATGAAACTATAAATGGCTTTATTCTTGAAACTGCCTAAAGGAATTCAATTGAATAGAAAAAAATTTTTTTTTCTTGTTCCTGTGGGCAGCTGGATGAAAAGTTTGAGGCTTTGTTTTTTCTGAGAACACTGGTCATTTTCCTCAAATTATTCAGAATATTCTCATCTCCCAAGGAAATGCCCAAGCAGGAAGCAGGTACTGAAGCAAATTTTTTTCTAAATTTAAAATAAACTCAGAGGGTTTTGTGCCAAATAATCAACAGCTGCTGTGAGATCAATGTGTATAGAATTATTAACAGGAAGCAAATTACTAACTACAACCTTTGGAGAAAATTTGTCTCAGGCAAGAACTTTCTTTGAAGGATTGCACCCAGCATGAAAACATTTAATTTCCCCACAGTCACTCCACAGGGACCCACCAAGGGTGCCATTGGCAATAAACAAGAAGATACTGGCTGCAAAGCTTTGGAATTACTAACCTGAAATACAGAGAGGGAAGTTGTAGTGTAGAAAAAGTGGAGTTTATCAACAATACCTTTAAGCCTTTGTATAGGAACACTAGATTAAAATTTTTATAAGCAGGTCCCTGTCTTTGACCCTGATATCCCATGCACAGTAGGTCCTCAATAAATGCCTACTGTCCTTTGTTGGATGATCCACACCATTACACTCACGCAGTGTTACTGCTTCTAGAGACCCCGTGGACCACCTAAATGATGTTTGTTTTTTATCCAGAGACATATTTGTCTGATGTTGGGCCCTACTTTGTAGTTAGTGACCTAGTAAGGAACTAGAACATAGATCTTCAGGCAAAGGTACCTTGTTCACACTATCTCATCCAAAAGGGTCTAACAACCCTGATATATCCCAATCAATATCTTTTTAAAAAATTTTTTTATTTATAAGGCACAGTCTCACTCTGTCGCCCAGGCTGGAGTGCAGTGGTACAATCTGGGCTCACTGCAACTTCTGCCTCCTGAATTCAAGCAATTCTCGTGCCTTAGCCTCCCAAGTAACTGGGATTGCAGGCATCTGCCACCATGCCCAGGTAATTTTTGTGTTTTTAGTAGAGATAGGGTTTTACCATTTTGATAAGGCTAGTCTCCAGTGATCCTCCTACCTCGGCCTCGCAAAGTGCCGAGATTACAGGCATGAGCCACCATGCCTAGCCTGAATCAATCTTAAATTTATTAGAAAATTAGACCTCAAATCCACAAAAACCTTACAGAAAAGCAGCTAGAGAGGTGGCTGAATATCCCAAGCCTCTTGCCTGATCTCATCCTGACTCTCTAGTTCACCAAGATTGTGTTCACAGAATCATCTGGTAATAAATAAACAACCATTGAGGAAGTGGCAAAATACTTAGCCTCAAAGTGGTTCAAATTGTTCCAACAACGCTGTGAGTTACTGCTTTAGCACATAGCCTGCAGAAAAAGGACAAGACCATGGACATCTGACTTCAGTTGGAAGGAGGCATCACGTATAAAAAAGTGCATGTGCTGTAGACTCAGGTTCAGGTTGTGGCACTGGCGTTTATTAACTGCTTAATCTTTGTTTTCTTTGAGATGGAGTTTCACTCTTCTTGCCCATGCTGGAGTGCAATGACGTGGTCTTGGCTCACTGCAATCTCTGCCTCTTGGATTCAAGCGACTCTCCTGTCTCAGCTTCCCAAGTCGCTGGGATTACAGGCGTGCACCACCATGCTCGGCTAATTTTTGTATTTTTAGTAGAGACAAAGTTTCACCATGTTGGCCAGGCTGGTCTTGAACCTCTGACTTCAGGCTATCTGCCCCTCTCAGCCTCCTAAACCATTGGGATTATAGGCATGAGCTATTGCACCCCCCACAATCTGCTTAATCTTAAACTAAGTACTTAATATTTGAGTTATATTGTTCTAACTGCGGAAACATCTTGAGAGAACTCACATCTTCCATAAGGAGACTGATACATACACAGACGATTACAAATTCAAACACCAAATTCAATGTTAGAGTTATATTTAGGATACTATGATAGTGTTGGTGATGGCTGCACAAGGGAGAATGTCATAGAATTGAAGGGAACTCAGCTGAGTTTGAGGAATGGATAAGGCTTTACAGGAGGACTAGCAAAGGTTTGTCCTCCAGGCAGAGGACGCTTCATTAGCAAATTGAGATAAGAAAGGAAGGCCGCAACCCAAGCACAGTGAGAAGATTCATGCGATGGTTGATGGTACAGGGAGATGAGGGAGGGCAATCTGTGGGCAACAGATCATGGTTGCAGATCAGCTGGCAGATTATGGGTGACGTTTTCTATGCTATGGGTTTTGACTTCAGGTTGTATTTCATAGGGCGATTTTAATAAGACAGACAAATTTGGATTCCTTATATGACTGATACTAGCAGGGATGTGGACAATGGCCTTGACAAAGGAGTAGGAGAGGTAGGGCAAATAGCTAGACTCTGTTGCTGTCTTCTAGGATGGCTATGAAGGTCAGCAGTAAAAGATAGCAGTACAGATAGGCTAGGGGATACCATGGGTACAAAGAAACCACGGATTCCAGGGGCGTAAAACACCAAAGGCTTATTCCTTTTTCCTACTTGATGTTCCTCTCAGGTCAGCTGAGAATGCTGCTGTATTCTCAGGCTGTCGGGTCAACCTCTATCTGTCATTTTTTGGCAGCCATGTTAGAGAAAATGAAGAAAAGCCATGGCCACACCTCACCTTGGTATCGAAGGGATTAACAACCTCTCAGTAAGAATGAACACTGGATATTTGTGAAGAGTGGTAGAGTGTACCAATAAGATGGTGACTTTGAGGAGACAAACTTTCCAGTACTGTGTGGGCAGCCACACACAGAGTCAAGGATCTTACACATCTGGGGCTGTATTTAGTTTTTCTTTCTTTTTTTTTTTTTTTTTGAGTAAGTCTCATCATAAAACTATAGGGTCATGGGTGCAGGTTCAAATGTGTAGATGTTAAAAACAAATATGTAAAATCAAAAGGTTGTTTCTCTCCTTTTATTCATCAATGTTTTTGTTTTATTACAATAAAGAGAAAAACTGGCCATCCATCCTGACTGTCTCCATGAAATGGGGATTTCACACCCACTCTGCTGGTGGCAGGAATTTTTTTTCCCTACACATCTATTGATGCCAGATAAGTTTGGCCTCAATCCCTGGATTTGGTTTTGTACTTTTCTGGCTATTTGACAGCCTGTAGTTGAAAAAGAGCTGGAGACCGAGATCACAGGGTGACTTTTCTGATTTCTGTGCAAGTGTGTTTTAAGGGCTCATCCAAGGAGAGATTAAACTCACGTAGATTGTGAAAGAAGATGTTTTTCAGAAGATTGATGTCATTTTGCCATGTCAGTGAGATAGATGGAGACAGCATTTCTTTTTATATTTTTCTAATTAAGAATAAGTACAGGATGATGAGTTGAGTTAGAATCAAATCCTCTGAATCCAGTTCCTCTAAGACACACCAAGCCCTGGTCAGCAGGTGAAGGAGTACTGGGTACCACCTGTGTGTTTTTCACTTGCATGTTCAGAAGAACTGTTGTTGCCATTTTTGACCAGTGGTTATAATCATCTGTGGGATTCACTATTAGACTATTTTTTTTTCAACTACAGTGCACCTATCTAATCTTAAAATTGGAGTAAGTGAGCAAAGATAGTATTACTTTACATCGAGTGGGGATAAGACTTGAGAATCAGGTAGACTGAGATTGAAGTATCATGATTTAGAATAAGAGTTGGTGACTAGGCTATGCTTAGTTCAAGATAAACGGCAAAAAGTGGGCCAGACTTTCAAATAGGGTCCAAGTAAGTATCACCTTGGAGACAAAATAGAGACAAAGGACACTAAACTTTCCACTTGGCAAGTGTCAATTCCCATCTCATAAAGCCTGGCTGTAAAGTGAGTTGTGTTTCCCTTCTTGAATTCTGTAATATTTTTTAAGTTATCGAAATAGTGCTCTCTCAATTTATTTAACTTTGTTTGAACGGATCTCTATTGTTTGCAACATAAGGAATCTGAAGTGGACACCACTAACTCTGTGGCTGACCTTGAGGGAGTATACTTTTATATTTCAAATAAGAGATAATATTCTTCATATTTTAAAATGTGTTTTGACATCTAATTATGTTTCAAAAGAGAACTTTCATCTTTGAAACCAGTTAAATAATTTTGAGAAAGAATTGTTGTTTTATAAAAACACATCTTTAATGATTTTGAATTTGAGGACCCGTGAGCATATTTTCATAGATCCCTGAGTTTCCCAGATGCCATATTAAAGTGGAAAAATTCAGCAAATAGGTTTTATGATGGTTAGTTTTATGTGTTAATTTGGCTAGGCTAGTTATCTATTCATAATCTAAGAGTTTCTGTGAAGGTATCTTGAAGATGTATTTAATACCTACAATCAGTTGACTTTAGGGAAAGGAGATTACCCATGATAATCTAGGTGAGCTTCACCCAGTCATCAGGAAACTCCGAAGAGCACAAACTTAGGAGTGATGCTGCCATGTGCCAAGGGACACCAGCAGCCCCCAGAAGCCAGCAGAGGCAAGCAAAGCTTCTCCAGTGGAAACTTCAGAGGGAGAGAAGCACTACTGGCATCTTGATTTCAGGCTTCTGATTTTCAGAAGTGTGAGAGAATACATTTCTGTTGTTTTAGGCCACCAAGTTTGCAGCAATTTGTTATGGCAACCCTAGCAAACTAACACATTAATCTCTGACAGTTATGAATTGGACAGGGAGTGATGCTGTGCATTCCCAATAAGGAGTATATCGGTATTTTGTTCTAATATTGAAGAATGATTTTGAACTAGTCTGGGATGACCCAGTATAACAGTGCAAATAGGATGAAGTATTAGTCCCCGACACTAAATGCTACTTAACATGTAATATATAAGATAATAAGAGGTGTGTTTATGTTTATCTCCAGGGTTGGGGGTAAGGATTCCTTTGAAGAAAATAGATACTTCCAATAACAGTCATTCAGTAACACTGTAAATTCTAGGCTAAAAATAAAGGCATGGCAAGTAAGGACAGATTTCTTTTCCTGAATACCAGATGCATTTTGGTTTTGAGTCCCCTGGTGGTTGTAAGGGACCTGGCACTGCATAAATGGAAGTAGCTTGTGAAAAGGATAAATGTACAGCTTGTTAAGGATTTTATGTGATTGTTTAAGTCTTACTTAATAGTCATTTTAAATATTTATGTTGTACCTCATTATTTTTAAGCCTTCATTAAAATTTTGGTAAAAAAGAGATCTCCAGGTCTGGCTAAAATGGAGTAACAGAGGCCAGATTTACCTTGCCACTTAAAACTATCATAAAAACCAGGAAGCATATGTGAAGAAATTATTTCTAAGACATTAAGTATCAGGCAGTAAGTGCAGGAATTCCTGAAAACAAGTTAAGCAAGCCCTGTGATTTCCCTAGCTTAACGTCTTGAGGAAATTTCCAGGCCATGGTGCATGGTGCAGAATCTGGCAAAATCCGTAGCAAAATCCCTGAGATAAGAATATGGAGCTGAGAGCCCAGGGACAGTGAGGCAGCAAGAATTGGAAGGACAGAATACCAAAGAGGAAAGAGCTATGTACAGAGAAAACTTTGGAAATCTGCAGAGGGTCATCCTTGAATATTAATTAGAGAATTCAGTGCATGTGAAGAAAGTACCTGAGGCTAAGGAAAGAATCACCTGAGAGCATTAGAGAGAATAGTGCCCTGTTATAACACAGTACTGAGAACAGTGACTTTACCCACCTGCCAGACTGGAAATTCTCACAATTCATGAGATATTGGGTATATGCTCAGAATGGTGGTGTCTCAGTTGTGGGGAATAATTAACTTGAGATTAAATACTGCTCTGGTACACTCTAACAAATCTTATCAAGACTTCAAAATATCAAATTGTTTTCAAGTAATTTATCAGCATCTCGGGGGAAACTTTATAGGAAAGAAAATATATCTAGCCACTAATGAGGTAAAATCACAATGACTGGCATCAAATAAAAAATTATCAGGCACTCAAAGAAGCAGGAAAGCACAAAGATAAATAAACAAATCAAAACTGATCCAGAACTGACTCAGATGCTAGAATTAGAAAAAGAGGGCATTAAAATAGTTATAACTATTTTTCATAATTTCATTCATAGTGGAATAAAATATACGAAAAATGTATAAACACAACTTCTCAAGATGAAAACTACAATGTCTGAGATGAAAAATACAGGAAATTAAATTAACAGTAGTTTACTATTATAGAAGGAAAGATTAGTGAGGTTGGTGACATAAGAACAGAATGAATAAAAATAAATTGCAGAAAGGAAAGAAATTAAAAATGAAAAGAGCAACAGAGAGCTGAGGGACAACTTCAGGTGGTCTAATATATGTGTAATTACATATTCCAAAGGGAAAGGGAAATAGAAGGGTGGGCATTTGAACCAACAAAGAAAGCAGTTTTATTTTCCATGATTTGCAAAGCTGAACTATAGATCACTGTATGCAAGAACCTTAATGTAGTATAATCATTGGGGAAAAGCAGCAAAGAAGAAAGGACTTACAGAGTACCTACATAAATTGGTTATGAGTAACATATAAACAAGGAACAACAAACTGCGGAAGGCCATAGGAGGCCTCTGAGGAAGAAGGCCTCTCCATGCCTCATGTTCCAGTGCAGGGTGACCTAGGTTCTGTTACCATAAACATTGTGCTCAAGGACGTAAAACCCCTTAATAGCACTATGATGTAGCCAGACTTGTAGGCTCCTTGGAAGGTCCATGTTCTACCAGCTGTACGTAGATAATAAGCTAAAGATAACCACATGTTCTTGTTTTGTAAAACTCCCAAACTGCCACTGTTATCAATCCTTAGGATGACACACCAGTTCCAGCTCACTGATTCAGTTTTGGCTCACTGATTCACTCCACCATCACTCCACCCCTACCCTATAGATCAAAGTGATTGTAACCAATAAATAGTGTGGATGATCAAAGCTTGGGGCCTTCACTCTCTCCTCCAAAGTAATGAGTGATGGCCTCCTGGTCCCACTATCTCTCTTAATCTGTCTTTTTCTCATTCCTTTGTCATCACCGAAATCGGGGTACCCATGGGTGATGTAGGGCTGGCTCCCTACATTCTGGTGGCCAACGTGGGGCTCATGGACCCCTACATTCTGGCACCCAATGTGTGGGGCTCATGGATTTCTTACACATAAGTACAAGATAGATGAAGAAAACTACATCAAGGTCCATTGCAATTAAATTTCCAGAAACTAGTGATAAACAGAACATGTTAAAAAGAAGCCAGAATGATAAAATACATGCTACATACATAGAAACACAAGATAGGCATGCCAGTACACTTCTCATCAGAAAGAATACAAGAAAAATAAAGAGTGGAGCATCATTTTCAAAGTATTGAATAAAAATATCTGTCAATCTAGAATTATATACACAATGAAAATAACTTTCAAAAGTGAAGGTGAACTAAGAAAATTTTTAGACATATAAAAGTTGACAGAATCTATCACCAGAAAATCTGCATTATTTCCTCCTTCAGGCATTAAAAAAAATAATAAAAATGGATGAAATATGCACCTACTCAAAGGAATGAGGGGCATTTGAAATGGTAACTACATGGGTAAAAAATATAAAGTTGTTTTCTTATTATTTAGATATATTTAAAATGTTCTTGACTATTTAAATAAAAGTAGGAATGTACCATAGAATTTATAACATACACAAGTGAAATGTATAACAAGAAAAATGGAGGTTTGGAAGGGGTACTGTAGAAGTTATGATTCTATGGCTTATATACTATAGTAAAAGTAGTATAAATCACCTACAGGTAGACTATGATGTGTGAGAGATACATATTATAAATCTGAAAGCAACCACTAAATAGCTAAACTAGTCGTCATAGCAAATAGATTAAAGAAAATTATTTAAAATTTAATTAATCAAAATAATGCTGAAGAGGAGGAAAAAAGAGCAGATAAACCGAATAGAAAACAAACAGCAAAATAATAGACTTAACCCAAATGGTAGCAAAAATCTCATTAAGTGTAAATGGTCTAAACAACCTAATTAAAAGACAGAGATTGTCAGATTGGATTGAAAAGCAAGATCGAGGTATATACTGCAGCACTTTTAGTACCTCAATACACTTGAATATAAAGACACAGTAGATTAAAATGACAAGATTCAAAATAGTTATAAAAGAAAACTGAAGTGACTATATTATCATTCAAATTATATTTCAGAGGAAATACATATTACCAGAAATAAAGAATATTTTTTCAGAATGATAAGGGAGTGAATTTATCAATAGGTATAATGGTTATAATGATTCACTTACCTAACAACAAAGTTTCAAAAATGTGTACAAAAGATGAGAGAGCTGCAAGAATAAATAGACTAACACTCATAGTTGGAGATTTCAATTTTTCCTTCTTCAAAAGTTGAGAGAAGTAGACATGAAATCAGCAAGAATATATTTGTCTTCTGAATTATCTGATTTTGTGGACAAAGTCATGTGGATATTAGGACTTTATAGATTAACTAGTGTTTTCTTTAACTGTGGAGGCTTTGTTTTGCACCAGAACAATTTTTTTTCTCCTGGCTCCAATAAAGAGCATTTATGGAAGGAGAATGCAAAGAGAACATATTTGTATTCAACCTTCCCAGGAGCATGTGAGGTTCACTGGCACATGAAGTAGCCCAGGGGTTGCATTCTGTCCTCATACAAAAAACCTGTTGCTAATTAAAGGTTTAAGAAATACAGCTGGATAAGTAACATTAGCCCAGATGGCATTTCAAGAAACCTCTGGTGAGGCTTGAGGCAGACAGTAATTCTGCATGATTTATTACCCAGGTGGTGGTGTGGGATTATTGGCTCAGTATACTTCAGGTGGAAAAAGACATTCACGAACAGGACACTCAAGGTCAAGTAGAACTTATAAACCCCATGAAATCATTCAGGAGCAAAATAACCTATAGGTCTAACTCCTTTTGTCTGTTTCATGGTGTGTTCAGTTTAGCGATTAAGAAACAGAGACTCCTATTCATGCAGATTTTTATAGAATTTTTACCTCTTTATAATAATCAAATAAATGTATGTTTTAAGTTTTACCATTTAAAATTCACTGTGCTAGATTCGTAGGAGATGCATTGGTGAAATATTTCCCAGAATGTGTTTCACAGAACTCTTAATTTTATAGTGAATGGTGGGTAATGTGTTAAGGGAAAAAAAGGTGGGTTTGTAGCTCAGGAAGTACTGTATAAAGAAGGTCACTTAGGTTTTAATTTTTTTTTAATTAAAATTGTTGAACTAACAACTTTTAATAATTTAGGAAATAAAATGACTATCTCTCCAAGTCTGGATGAATTGGTTTTGACATGAGAATTCCATAATATATTTCTGGGATTCTTCCCTCTTGATGGAGGGACAGGTAGATTAGAAGACTTCCTTTCACTTCTGGTCAATGACTGGAAGCTTCATCTTGGCTGATGCTGTGGTTTAGCTCCTTATCCTGAGAAGCTCAACAAAAATCAGTGTCTTAGTCCATTTTGTGTTGTAATAAATGAATACCAGAGGCTGGGTCGTTTGTAAAGAAAAGAGGTTTATTTGGCTTATAGTTTTGCAGTCTGTATAAGAAGTGTGGAGCCAGCATCTGTTTCTGGTGAACACCTCCGGAAGGTACAATTCATGATGGAAGGGGAAGGAGAGCAAGGATGTCACATGGTAAGAGAAGACAAGTGAGAGAGGAGGGAGGTGCCAGGCTCTTTCACAATCAGTTTTTGCTTGAACTAATAGAATAAGAAGTCACTCATTACCACAAGAACAGTACCAAGATGTTCATGAGGGATCTATCCATGTGATCCAAATATGTTCCACTAGCCCCCACCTCCAACACTGGAGATCAAAGTTAAACATGAGATTTGGAGGAGATAATTATCCAAACTATAGCAATGAGTTTACAGTAATGTGTACTAAAGCTTAGGTAAATTTAGTTATCTTCCTTGGTAAAAAATTTATAAATAGTAATACATTTTTAAACATTAGAGATTTAGGTCCCAACCTCTTTTGGAGCTATCTTTGGGCAATAAATCAAGTATGCTTCATTGCAAATTGTCCTCTCCTCCACACCATGCATGTACATCCCTGAGAATATTCCTGGCAACTCTGAGTACTAATGGGGTGAAAGGAGGCAAGAAATTGAAGGACTCTCAGATTTTAGTTGCTTCAGGCTAAATACTTTTTTTGCAGTTGTTGCCTCTGATCTCACACTCCTTCCTAGGGGAGGACCCTAATTCACATGTTATGAATATAAGCAACACAGTGAACTTTCTAATATGAAAAGGTAAAGTTTTAAAATTATTAAATATATCTTTAAATTTGTAACAATTGACAGCATGTCCTTCATTTAAAATAAATCATAACCTATTCTGTTATAGACCTATAAATCTCCTAGAAAAACCTAGAAGCATATGTATAATTGAAAAAGTGGTACCCCTCTGATATGGTTTGGATCTGTGTTCCCACCCAAATGTCTTGACTTGTAATCCCCGTTGTTGGAGGTGGGGCCTCTTGGGAGGATATTGGATCATGGGGACAGATTTCTCACAAATGATTTAGCATCATCACCTTGGTGCTGTCCTTGAGATAGTGAGTGATTTCTCACCAGATCTGGTTGTTTAAAAGTGTGCAGCACCCCTCTCCCCATTCTGTTTCTCTCTCTCTTGCTTCTGGTTTTGCTGTGTAGTGTGCCTGCCCCGACTTTGCCTTTGACCATGAGTAACAGCTCTCTGAGGCCTCCCCAGAAGCTGAGCAATGTGGGCTCCATGCTTGTACAGCCTGCAGAACTGTGAGTCAATTAAACTTTATTTATTGATTACCCAGCCTAAGGTATTTCTTTTTAATAATGCAAAAATGGTCTAATACACCCTCTAATCAGGCCAACTGGTTGTCTGGAAATGGCCTATGTCTCTCTTCCCTTGGTGGGGAGTATTCAATTTTGGATTTAAATTCACAAAAAAAGCAATGTATATTTCTATTTTGCACAGTGTTTAGCACATTGCTAGACTAAACAAGCATTAAAAATATTGCAGAAGAGGCTGCTTTTTATCCAAGAATATATCAAACACATGGTATAGAGTTATAGAGTAAATGGAGTGCTAATAATTTAGTTATATTTTGCTTAAATCGATTTGATGTTAACTGACTAAAATCAAGTTATCTCTAAAGGAAGTCGATGAGAATAACTAAGGGAGACTCTGAGTATTGAGTTTCAGACAGCAGTGGTGATTAGAAAAAAAAAGAAAAAGAAAACCTAAAGCCATATCTTAGAAGACTAATAAATGATAACTCCAAGTATTGGGGTGTATGGGAGTGCACATCCAAGGGAGTGTAACTGGGAAAGACAGAATAAAATTATGCAAAGGAAAATTAAAGTAGTTTAACAATGAGGGCTAATAAACCATTGAAAAGTCTCCCAAGGGAAGTGATGGAAACCCCCTTGCTTGAGTCATTTCAAAATCGACATAGCAATGGAAAATACACGGAGGGAGGGATCCTGTAGCTTTGGAGAGCAGACTCCATGATTTAATAGCTTTTTCTGTCTCTTATTTCCATGTTCTGTGAAATTGTATTGCAGCTAAGAAACAAGAAATCCTTCACTTCGACAGTTTGTTTACAAAAGATTCATCTGAAGCACAAAGTTGAAAAAAAGAAAAAAATATGCAATTTGAAAATTCTGTCAATCCTTCACATTCTTTTTATAAACTTCTTTTTCAGATATGGTGTAGCATTGGAATTTAATTGAGTTCTGTGGTCCTTCCACTTAATGTGTAAGAACATCTATGACTTTAATTAATGAAGAATTCTAAAGTCAACTTGCATGTGTCCCAATGTGTAAGGGAATACTAGGTCAATTAAAGTTTGATGATTTCTTTGAATAGCCCATGACAACATCCAAAAAATGTACAGTTTAGAAAATTCACATTAAACGCCAAAAACTAATTTTAGCACAAAAGGAAAAGAAAGATACAATGAGAGTAGAAATCTAAGGAAAAGTATATAAATATATTTTGCAAAGAAGGTCCTTGAATTTCTTTGCTGTATAATTCTTTCTTAGAGATGTTAGAGCTGCTCTTATTAGCCGAGGAAATACTTGTGGGGAGAAACCTACCTACATGCTAAAAAACGCAAGCTCACTAAAATTAATAGTAGGTTTTGACTTGAAGATCTTTACTATGAAGACCTAAGTGTAATTCCTCCGTCAAGTACACATTTATCATTACTTTTTAATTGTTACCTTAAACTATCGTATTATGAATTACTGACTTTGTACCAGAAATTATACTAAGCCACTTACAAATGTAAAACTTTTATTTACCAATATTTTGAGTCCATATTCTGCACAACAAAATTAAAAAACAAAACATTGCACAGTATTTTTTTAAATTAAGTTTATTTGAATGCTTTTAGATTTGCAGAAAAAATTTTTTAGCGAGTATGGGGTAGTACAGTTTTACTACATTCATCATTAAGTTTTATTTTCCCCTAGTGTTGTCATCTTATGTTACCACTGTATGTTTGTTAAAACTAATAAATTAGTACAGGGAACATACTAATAAATAAACTCCATCCTTGGATTTCACCAGTTTTTCATTAATGCCCATTTTCTTTTCCAGACTACAATCCAGGATCTTCCATTGCATTTAGTTGTCATGCTTCCTTAAGCCTCCTCTGCTCTGTGACAATGTCTCAGAATATCTTTGTTTTTGATGACCTTAATAGTTTTGAGGAGTACTGGTCATGCATTTTGTAAAAGGCATTTCATGATTAGAGTTGGTGTTATCTGTCATATCTGGGGATGTTTGATATCCACATAACGTCATATGATTTAACCTCTTCACTCAGTTAAGGAGTTTTTGCCAAGTTCCTCCATTATGAAGTTATTATTTTCTCTCTCCTTACTCTATTCTTGGAAGTAAGTTACCAAGTTCAGACCACTCCCAAGGGTGTGGGTGGTAGATTAAGCTGCACCCCCTTTAATGGAGAGTACCCACATATGCAGTGTGAGGTTCTTATGTAAAGATGATGTGTCTCCTCTCATTTGTTTTCTTGAATATGCAATCATTTATTTATGGTTTATACATCATAAATAATATATGCTTTCATAATAAATATGAATTATAATAATATATGATATAATAATATAATAACATGAATTATACATGATAAATAACTTTATTTAATCCTATGGATTTATTTTATCCTTTGGGTTGTCATCCAGTGCTGTATTATTTGTGTTGCTCAAATGAGTCTAGCTTTGGCTATGGGAGCTTTTTCAGGTTGGCTTGTGTATCTGTTTGATATGCCCCCATGTTTTCAGTTTTTGAACACTTCACTTTTTGGAACTATGGCATGCTCCAGGCTCATCTTATATATTTCCTGTCACTGTCCTAGAATCAGATATTTCTCTAAGGAGGCTTTTTTTTTTTTTGATAGGAGAATAATATTTAGGAACCAAACTCTGGATGTTAGATGTATTTGCTTGTACCCAGGTGTCAAGGCCTTCTCAGTGGATAGAGCTAGATAATATTTGTATGTGCACTAACCAATATATACACACATTTGTATCTGTATGTATGATATGTACATGTATGTATGTACACACACACAAGTTAATACTTGATGTCTCTGACACTAATCCAGCATCATCACACACTCATTCTAGCTATTTCTTCTTGCTTACTGGTAACTTCCCTTTCCAACAATGAGAAACTTGATTCCAACAGTCCTCCATCTATTTCTTATTTGTTCAACCTCAGTATACATGTACAGCAGTTAAAGATTTACTAATCCGTACCACCATGAAAAGCAAATTTACAAGTAGTCCTTGTCTTTAGCCTTATAATTTTCAGTTAAAACACAAACAAAAACCAAACATTTCCAAACTAACTTAGGTCAGCTCCTCGTCCTCTTCTCTGCAATGAGGTTATTCCTATATCTGTGACACAATTAGATTCATTTGGCATTTGATGGTCCATTCTTGGATTTCTTGACATCTGGTTTAATTGTGATTTCTTAGATTGCAAACATTGAAATTTACTCTTTGACATGTGCAGTATGACAGATGCATAGATTCTTGGCATTTATCACTCCAGCACCATACACAAGTGACAAAAAGGGGAAATTACTGACTTTCAGAGTCATTTCTTTTAAAATTTTAGTGGTTTCCCTTGAGTTTGCAATATGCATTTACAGTCAAAGTCTACTTTCAAATAACAATGTACTGCTTTATGGGAAATGCAAGTATCTTTTATAACAGAGAATTCTCAATTCCTCCTTCTTGTTCCTTGTAATAGCTGTCATTCATTTCACTTATCCATATGCTATGGTTATAGAACATATTCTTGATATTATTTTGAACAAATTGTTATCTGTGAGAGCCATTAAAAATAGGAAAAATAAAAGATATTATTTTACCTTCATTTACTCCTCAGATGCTTTCCTTTTTTCATGTAGATCTGAGTTTCAGACATATCATTTTCCCTCTCTGAAGATGTTCTTTTACTATTCCTTTTACTATTTCTTGCAAGACAGGTCTACTGCTGACAAATTTCCTAAATTTTGTTTGTTTTAGAAAGTCTTTAGTTATCTTTCAAGTTTGGAGGCTAATTTTATTAGATACAGAATTCTAGGTGGGTGGTTCTCTTCTTTCAAGACTATTTTGCTTCACTGTCTTCTTGGTTGCATGGTTTCTGAAAATAAGTCCAATACAATTCTTACCTTGGCTACGATCTCTATAGGTAAAAATTTTTTTAAATTTATTTTTACCTCTGGCTTCTCTTCATCTTTCATTTTTTGTGGTTTAAATATGATGTGTCTGGGTGACTTTAAAAAAATCTATTCTCTGTGTTCTCTGAGCTTGGTGAACCTGTGGGTTAGTGTCTGACATTAATTTGAGAGAAATTCTCAGTCACTGTTGCTGCAATTCTTTCTTATGTTCCTTTACCGTCTTCTCCTTCTGGTATGCCCATTACATGTTTGTTACACCTTTCCTGGCTGCCCATGTTTCTTGGACATTCTGTCCCCCTTTTATTTTTCCTTCTTTTCATTGCTTTTCAATTTGAGAAGCATGTTTTGACATATTTTCTAGCATTCTGATTCTTTCCTTGGTCATGTCCAGCCTGCTGATGAGCCCATCAAAAGCATTCTTCATTTCTATTACAGTGGTTTTGATTTCTAGCCTTCTTTCTCAGTGTTTCCATCTGTCTGCTTACATAACAATCTATTCTTGCAAGTTGTCCATTTTATCCATTAGAGCACTTTGCATATTAATTATTATTTTAAATACCCAGTGTGATGATTCTAAAACTCTGCCATATCTGTTTCTGATGCTTGCTTTATTGTTTCAGATTGTGTCTTTTTATTGTGCTTTTTTATTTTTTGAGATGAACTTTTGCTCTTGTTGCTCAGGCTGGAGTGCAACAGTGCGATCTCGGCTCACTGCCACCTGCGCCTCCCAGGTTCAAGCGATTCTCCTCCCTCAGACTCACGAGTAGTTGGGATTTCAGGCATGTACTACCATGCCCGTCTAATTTTGTATTTTTAGTAGAGATGGGGTTTCTCCCTGTTGGTCAGGCTGGTTTTGAACTCCGGACCTCTGGTGATCTGCCCAGTCTGGCCTCCCAAAGTGCTGAGATTACAGGCGTGAGCTACTGCCCCAGCCTTTATTTTGCTTTTTTGGGTTGCTTTTAGTTGTTTTTGTTGTTGCATTTTGAGTTTTTTGTTGAAAGCTCAGCATAATTTACTGAGTGAAAGGAATTGGGGTAGGCAGACATTTGGTATGAGGTTTCATGTTTTCCTGCCATGAGTTAGACTGTTTATTGTTTGCCGTAGCTTTAGGTGTAGAGGCTAAAATTTTCTCTAGTGTCTTTGTTTTTGTCTTCCCTGTTGTGCATATTTCTGTAAAGACTCCTTCTTGAATAGAGTTTGAGCCTGGCAGTTCTTTTAGCTGTAATCAACTGTATTTTACCAGTACCCAATTGCTGTGGTGGTAGGTCTCTGTCTTTGGTGAGCCCAGGCTTCCGGGCTATGACCTTCACTGCTTAGTGAGGCTGTGATAAATCCCACAGTGGTTAAGCTGTGGTAAAATAGTTTCTTTTGAGGGCAGTCCTTTGTTAAAAAAAAGAAAGAATGCTTTGTGCATATGTTAAAAGAAGAGAATGCTCTGTGCATATGTCCACTTCCCTGCTGAAGTGAGGAGGAAATTTTTCTCAGATTATTTATACCTTGATAACCTGGTAAGGTCCAGGAGGTAGAACTTGTGAGTGTGGGTTTTACCTCTAAGACTAGGCCTCTCTGGAGGTTTTAATTATCCATCTAGTCCACACTCAACTGCCAGCAGTTTCACAATTACAATTCAAGATTTTCTATCCTGTTAGAATAATCAGTCATGTGAAATACACACACACACCATTATTTATTATATGTGTATGTGTATTAAATACAATATTTGAAATCTTTTTGATATGCAGTATATATATATATATGTATACATATGTATACATACATCTATATACACTATTATATATAATATTTATATATCCATACCTATGTACAACTCATATATGTAATATTTATGTGTGTGTGTGTGCATATATATATATATATATATATACACAATTCTTTTTTGGAGACAGGGTCTTGCTCTGTTGCCCAAGCTTGAGTGCAGTAGTGTGATCACTGCTCATTGCAGCTTTGACCTCTTGGACTAAAGTGATCTGCCTACCTCAGCCTCATGAGTAGCTGGTATCACAGGCACATGCCATCATGACCAGCTACATTTTTTTTGGAGAAATGTGGTTTCACCATGTTGCTTAAGCTTGTCTCAACCCCCTGGGCTCAAGCAATTTGTCTGTCTCAGCCTCCCAAAGTGCTAATATTTGCTGTTGTGAGCCACCATGTCTAGCCTGCATATTAACATTAAAACATATTTCCAGAAAAAGGAGAATTATTTCTGCAACAAAAGCTATGTAGTTTTTGAAGTCTTTGGTATATGTTCTGTATCTTTTGCCCCATCTCTTCTTTTATCATCTATGGATGCTTCTGTCTCCTCCCCATTCTATAATCCATTTTCCTAACAGCACTTTAAAAAGTCAAAAAATTTGATACTCCTGGTATCAAAAAAACAACTGAAGAATGTTGTCTCATTACATATTGTAAAAAAATAATTTACTCTTTCAGAGTCAAGGATATTCTTAAATTCACCTTCCATACACCTTAATTCAAAGAAGGTGTATTATTTCTTCTGCTTTGTTCTCTTGCTGGCTGAGTGTTTGAAATGCAGGTAACTGCAATGTTGAAAAGCTGATCTCTGATTCTGTGATTTTCTTTCTTTCTTTCCTGCCTCTTATAAGAAAGCAGATAACAGAGGAGCCCTAGCTGTAGACCATTGAGATCCAATAGTATGTCCATTTCATAATGCTCTTAGGCTATTGTGTTGCAGCAGATTTTTTAAAACTCTCATTTCTAGAAATATTAATCAGACGCTTATTCATAGTTTAACAAGCATAGCTGTGTGAAATTTAAAAGAAGGGTGCTTGACCTGAGGGAAACTCGTGTACAATATGAAATACAGCTCCACACTTTCAAAAGAAATTTAAACTTACCTAACTTTCCTCATTTTACTCATTTAAAATTGGTGAAGAGAATGGAGGGAGCTGTCATTTACTCTCTGGGCTGTGACTAACGCCCAGTATCAGAGCGGAAATTTCCCGTCTATCTTTGTTCAACTTCAAAGGAGTCTGGAGGCAAGTAAAACACTCTCTTCAGCTATGAATCATGATACTCGCCTTTTCTCTCTTTACCAATAAATCCCAGTTCTTTTAGGCTCAGCTCTGTCAAGATAGTAGATAGTCTGATAGGACCAATGAAGTCGGATGTGAACCGATATCATCAACATTACTGAATTATCCCTAAGAAAAGACATGACAAGCAACTTAAAGACAGTCCAGTTCAATCCTTTCATTCACGTACGAGGAAACGTAGGCTTCATGTTTCTCACTGTTTTGCCAACAGCACATAACTGGTTGATGGTAGAGAAAGAACAAGAAGTAAGTTTCCCTAGGTCAGTTCAATATGGCTTCCATTTTCCATTCTGATTTATGGACTTAAATACTGAGAATCACAGATAACTTGAAACACCATGTAAGGTAAGTTGTGTTTTCTTATAAGGTATGCATTTTCCTCACAGAATATACAAACACGTTTAGGTCTACATTTGATGGGATAAGCTGCCTTGAAACTCCTTTACGTGTGGCAATCTGCCCCTACATCCTAATAAAAAGTTCACTCTAAAATCTTTTGAAAAAGGCAAATGTGTAGAGACAACTTACCTCCCAGAAGGCTGTCACCCTGTGACTTGCCATATGGAACTGGGCTTTTATACATCAAGATCCACTGCTATTTAATTAGTTACTGCCTGATCAGCATTACAGAATGTTCGATACAGTAATTCCAAGAAAAATAAAGCTCATTTTTTCATGCATTTCTATTTTTTTTTTAAATCTCATTGCCTTTATTCTTCTACCCATCCATCTTGGTGCTTGTTCTCATTTTATTATTTTTGTTTCTTTTTCTGATGGACTTTGTGACATCTATGTGCCATATTTACAATGCCAAAAGCATTACATCCTTTATTTGTCAAGTAATACCTATTGCATGACCAGCATCTGTCTTTGGCTCTGTAGAGAGTAGACCTGAATGTAAAGCATCTTCCCTGTGTGAGATGTTCTGAAGGTGGCAGAGCAAGATTGCCGCCCTTGCCCACTACTTGCACTGCTGAAAATCTTGAGCATACTTAACATGTGCGCTTTCATTTCAAGTTCAGATGTGTCACCTCCCAACTAAGTATATGTAAAAATACATTACAAGGTAAGAAATACTTTGTTTTATTCAGAAGTTGTAATGTAATGACAATGTATGACAATAGCTAGCATTTATCATGAGCTTAATTTATAACAGGTACTATGTGATAAGAGCTTTTCATCTTATCTGAACTTCTTATAGATAGGAAGTCTTATCCCATTTTACAGAAGAGGAAACAGGACCACAAACCAACTGTGTGACTTACCCAAAGTCATACTACTCATGTATGGAACAACTAAAATTTGAATTCCAAAACTGCTTCATAAGAATTATGTTTCTGTTGTGGCAAAATGAAGCAAAGTAAGAAACTCAAATGAATAAGCCACATAAGCCACATGCAGGGTTGAAGTTCAGCTCCACCCTTAAGTCAGCGACCCAGAACCAGTGTGCACTTCTAAGTTGACTGTTAGTGTTTTTTTCCTTCAATAGAAATAGAGCCATAGATTGGAAAACATTTATCTCTATTTATTTTGCACTTTACAATCCTCCATTTGGAGGTAGCAAGGTTTTGCACCGCATGGAAGAAAACAGAACTAATCTGCAAGATCTGGCTTTACTTAAGGTCACCGAGGATAAGCGAGTGTGCAGAAGTAAGCCAATAGGTTAGGAGTAGAATAGGGAAAAGAGTTTCCTTGCACTGGGCTGATTACAGGTAGATAGATGATGGAGAGATAGATATATAGACAATATGTAGATGAACAGATGATAGATGTTAGGTAGGTAAATAGATATATGATCGGTAGATGGATAGGTAGATGTTAAGTAGACAGATGGCAGATAGGTAGATAGATGATAAGTAGATTATCAATTGATTAATTGATACATAATAGAGATATAGAGAGATAGATGATAGACAATGATTTTCTCAGTTGGGGAAAAGAGTGATGCCTTCTAGCCTCATAGAAGTGAGGCTCTAAAGCTGTTTCCTGGTCATGGCCCAGAGCAGCTGTGAGACACCAGGGATGATTGATAGATAGATTGGTAGGTTCATACATACATACATACATACATACATACATACATACATACTAGAGATATAGAGAGACAGGTAGATGATAGACAATGATTTTCCCAGTTGGGGCAAAGAGTGATGCCTTCCAGCCTCATAGAAGAGAGACTAGAAAGCCCTTTCCTGGTGATGGCCCAGGGCAGCTGTGAGACCCCAGGAAAAAATGGTTCTCAGGGGATAAGGACATAAACAAATGGGACCAGATCAGAAGAGGTTTGGATGCTTCCAAAAGATTCCCACAGAGATGCTGACCTGGTGGGCCACATTGACAAGGGCAATGTCCATCTCAGTGGTGCCTGTACAGTCAAATAGGCCCAGAGGGTGCCCACTATGCAAGGCCAGAGGCTGGGGTACATCCCTGGGAGGGATGGTGAGAGGAATCCACAGGGATGACTAAAAATGACTTTCCTGCCAGCCCATCAGAATGGAACTTGGAATAAAAGACTCAGTTATGCATATACAATATGTTCTTCATTGTAGATGTGTTTTAAATACCTAACATGTGTCAGACACTAGAAACTCAGAGCCAGTATAAATTATCCATGATGATTATGTAAATATTCATGTCATTGACATTTAAAGTAATTAAGAATTTGCGTAAATATTTGCGTTACCTCCATTTTATGCCAAAGCTACATTGTAACCACCGAAACTAAGGAGAGAAAAAAACAAAAAAGAAACAGAAAAACTTCTAGAACACAATATGGGAGGCGGTTTTTGGATGGAATCTTGACCTACTTCCCCTGGTGCAATATATCTTGAGTATCAGAAAACAAAAACAGTAACAGCAAATAAAAAGTAGGAGAGAGGAAAGATGCACATGTCGTCAACAGAGGGTATATTATAGTTACCAGCAGATTATGTGTTTTGAAAAGACACCAACATGTTTTGTTTGTTTGTTTTGTTTTTGTTTTGAAATGGAGTCTCCCTCTGTCACTCAAGCTGGGGTGCAGTGGTGCGATCTTGACTCACTGCATCCTCCATCTTTTGGGTTCTGGTGATTCTCATGCCTCACCCTGCTAATTTTTATATTTTTAGTAGAGATGGAGTTTCACCACTTTGGCCAGGCTGGTCTCAAACTCCTGGTCTCAAATGATCGACCCACCTCCGCCTCCCAAAGTGCTGGGATTACAGGCACGAGCCACTGCTCCCAGCCAGATACCAACATTTGTACATGCTACTCTGTGTTCTGTACATGATATTGCAAATGAAATTGGTATAGATTTTCTGTACCTAGTCCCTGGAATTCATGGAGGAGTTGTGTCTTTGGGGTCAGCCTATAAGCATCTGAGCCCATGGGCCTCTAAATACAGCCTCATGGTGATTTTATCAGAACTTACCTCCAATGGATAGGCATCACTATTGTCTAACAATCTGTTTTACCAATATCTGTTAGATTTGTTTGCTCAGTAAAATTCAGTGCATGTGTTTCATGCTTAGTAACTCATATAAAAACCAAGATGTAAATATAATCAAATAATAGTGATTTAATCCAATGGGATCCGTGATCTGGAAAAAGAAGATGGCAATAGAGAAAACAAACTTGCTTCTTCCTTATTTCAAATAATGATACTAGTAATTGCATACCTACAACTGGTTTCTTACTTTTCAAGGCATGACAGGTTGAACTGGTATTACTTATCATAAATCTACTGTTTCTCCGAATTATTTAGAGCAACACATTTTCTTGGCAGGCAAGGTCTTTGTCAGGAGCCCTGTGTGATGGGCACAAGCAGAGCTGCCTTTCTGAAGCAGGGGCAGGAGGCTGCTTCCCTCCTTCCTAGGTGTTGCCAGCGTGCCTCCTTGGGATGGTTGGAGCTCTCTGGAGCATCTCAACATTCTACAACAGCTTCCATGCTCCTAGAGAGATGAGACTGTGCTAACCCACTTGGTCTCTCCAGCACATACCTAATGCAGAGCACTGATTATTTGCTGACTTTACAAGGTGAAGGAGTGGAGTGAGCAGCAGAACTGAAGCTCAAGCCCTGTGGTCTTAACTCCCAGCTCTAGATTTTTCCCATGACAATAGAAATTTATCTCTGGATTTCAAATTGTGCATAGCGAGGAATATATAAATTTACAAGGTTCAAAGTTGCACATGCTTCATCCAAATGTCAGTATAACTAAAAATCTGAGGGTTCTAGTTATTTCAAAATCTCCTAAGCCTTCTGTAGGAAAATATATTTACCACAGCTAATAAGACTCTGTCTCTCCACTATCATTACATTTCTTCAAAGCATTTCCAATAAGAACACTCCAAATTATCTCCCCTCAGCTAGTTCATCTGTTCAGTCAATAAACAACGTTTCATTGCTTTTATGAATTAAGCCCACTTTGCATCCAATCATTTTGCAAACATCTGTAGCAGAAGCAGTCTAGGGAGCTTTTGAAAAATCAATCAGAGAGGAACAGCTTTCACTTCATGTGTTGGGCTTTAAAAAAAAATTTTTTTAATAAAGTATTTACACATGTTTGCTGTGCCTGAAATGGAAACACGGCAGCGCTGGCAGCCTCAGCACCGCGACGGGAGGGTGAGAGTGGTCAAAGCCCAGGTGGCCCGAGCTGTGGGCCGCAGGGCCTTGTGTGGCTGCCAGGTGAGGACTGACCAATAGCGATGGCTGCCTGGGGTCCAGGACAGAGCACACCCAGCATTAGATGGGGGCATTTGCTTAATTAAATCTTGTTGACTGGTTGAAGACACCTATTTTTTTCCCCTACTGTCTTTTCTATGAGTTTTACACACAAAGAGAAAAAAGAGGGAAAGTCTCAGTTATGACAAGGTACTGAGGTCTGGTCTTTATATATAAAATAAGTAGGTCCCCTGTGGGCAGGGTGAAAGGCTCCAGGGTTACCTAATGTTGATTTCCAAAGTCACTGAGGCTGTGAAGCAGGAGATGCCACAGAAAGGGGAGGAGACACTGAGATATACAACTTACGAGATATTGAGACTGAAATCTCAAGGCAGAGATGGTGAACCTCAGCATTTTCCAGAAGGAATTCTGAGGTCAGCTTGGATATGTTGGTTATTTCTAGAAAATCTGGAGTGTACTGATTTTTAGTCTGTTTTCCCTCTATTTATGTGGCCCTTATAATATTTTGCAATGAGATTTTAGGATCTGATGTGTTTCTCGTGTTGTGTGGTTTTGAGAAATATTTCCCCAGCCAGTGCCCCCTGGATTATTTGATTCTGTGTGTTTAAACTCCAGAGGGTGATTGTGGCTCAGCATAGTGAAACGGGCAGGACAGAAGGGGACAGACACAGGTGGCATATTCATCCACAGTGGGTGGGGCTGAAGCTCAGCGGCAGCCAGCTACCGAACCAAAGGAGCTGAGGGCTGGAGGGAACAATTCTAATTGAAATCTCTCACTTTGTTGGTGGAAATTTAAGGCCAGACATGTGAATGTTCTTTGTCAAGGAGAAAACCTCTAGAGATTATATGTCAGTGTGAGATTCTCTACCTGCTTCACTCTGTTTTCCTCTCTATCTTTACCACTGATGGGTTGAAGGAGATTTTTCTTTTAATCAGTGCAGTGATCTTATTCCAGGAGGGGCATTCCTTATTGATGAGAGGAAGATGTCTTGCAGACAGCTCGTTTTGAAGAATAAGAGGATCCAGAACAAAATAGGTCGTGGGATTTGCCCACCTTGCAGAGGCCCCAACATTATGGGGCAAACCCACATGCTCCAGAACTTAGCAGTGGTGGCAAGATGATGCTGAGACCCTGGAGAAGGTTAGGGAAAAGCGCTGCGAGGAAGCCAAGAGAAGGGAGATGCTAAGGTCCCCGTGCAAGATGCACATTGCACTTTCTAAGACTAGCAAGGGGAAAAGCTAAGAGGTAACCCTGAACTCACTCGCAACTCACCTAGGAGGAAGGGACAGGCTCTTTCTGGTGGAAGACCCTTCTGGGTGTCTCCCCACAATTGATGAAGGTACCTTCAGGGTGGAGAGAC
This sequence comes from Cacajao melanocephalus, assembly GCA_963573385.1. NCBI lineage: Eukaryota > Metazoa > Chordata > Mammalia > Primates > Pitheciidae > Cacajao > Cacajao melanocephalus. Next base: position 95,452 of record CAUYLG010007308.1, read on the forward strand.
AAAGATTGTGATGCTCATGGATGGTTTGGGAGGCAGAGCACTGAAGCAGAAGTGGAGAGAGAGTTCGATTTTTTTATCCAAAGGCAGTTTTCAGAAAAAGTCTGTAGCTGCCACCTGGCAGTTGAGAAGCAGCTGTGAATCAAGAAAGCACCCTTTGCTCAAGAGACTGTTTTTGCATGGAGGCCAAGTTTAACATGCGCTTCCCCCAGAGCGATCTCTGAATTATTGACTAAAAGGATTTGAGCAGAGGAGCATGATTCCTGCTCCCTGGTGTCAAACCCTTGAGCAAATACATTTCCACCTTACTTTTAAAAAGCTGTAATCCACTTCGCAGTGAAATGAAGCATAGAAAATTTGAATTCATCAGAATACTAGGCACATTTATTAGTTATTGAAAGCTCAGGTTTTTCATCAAACTCTTGATGTATTAATATTTATTATAGTTTTCATTATCACAGGCATTCGAATGCTGGTATATTTGCCAGGAATACATCTCTGCCTGTTTCTGCATACCTCACCACAAATAGGTGACTCCCACAAGGACAGAGTTTAAACACATCACCTTTTCTTCTTTTTCAAATAAATATGTAATTCAATATTACTTTGACGAACACCTAAAAAAGATTATTTTCTGTAGCATGGGAATATTTGTGTTGAAGTGACCCGAGCATCATTACCCTGATTTAATATTTCACGGTTTCCAGTTCTACTCTGTAGAAAAGTCAAACATAGGGACAACTGTAAAATCCCAGTTCTATTTTGGATTTACTCTGTGTCTAGTGAGAAACATTGCTGGTTTAGATGGCAGTCCTTTGATTTCCCTCTCGACTGCTGCTGCAGTGAAGCTGTTGTCTGAATGCACCAAATCACAGAAGCCAAATTCCTTTTTCACTATTCACTCCAAACCTCAACGAACTTCAGCTGAGCCCCTCAGTGCCACCTCAGTCTTCTGCCTTCTCCCAGCTCAGTTAGCATTGCTTTTGGAACCTATATGAGGTTTAGGATGTATTCTAGGCCACATGCTGTGGACTGGTGACCAAAATACTTCCTGCAGCATTCCCGTCCCCTGGGAACAATGCCTATTACGTAGACCAGGCTTTCTCTCTCTCTCTGTTGGCTCATTGTAAGGCACATTTTGGATCTTAAACTTGCATGAGTGGGCTTATTGTATTCTCCAGGGTCTTAGTGAGTGAAGGGGGAGGGTGCACAGTTGGAGGAGACATGAAGATGGAAGCAGGATGGGAGCTGAGAGGCATAGAGTGACCCTTGCTAAGTGTTTGTTCAATGAATGAGTTTCCAGGCTGTGTTTCTCAGAGCATGAAGCTTCTTCCTTCATGCCTAAATTCATTGATTACCTGGAACGTACAAAACACTGTCTTGGTACCCAGGCCACAACTCCCACTCTTTGCTTTACCATCTTTATATTTCTTACTGTTTTCTGGACGCCATGTTAATTGTTCCGCTACTCACTTTTCCTTGAAACGCTTTCTTCACTTACCTCTAAGAGATCCACCCCTCAAGGCTTCTGTCTCTCTCATTGACAGCTCCTCCTCAGCCTCCTTTGCCAGAACCTCCTCATCTTCCTGGCTTTCAAATGCAAGCACGGCCTTGGCCCTTTGTTTTCATCAAAGACCCTCTCTACCATCATGCTCCCACATAATGTCATGGCTTTAATTATCACCCAATACAGTGACCTCCATGTTAATATCCCCTACTTAAATTTTTCTCTAATATCCACATTTAGATATTTAATTGCCTATGTAACATTATGTCTGTTGTGGGATGAATTGTGTCCCCAGAAGATATGTAGAAATCCTGGGACTTTTACCTTAAAAATCAGAGGATTTACAGATGTAATCACAATGCTCGTTAATATCCTGGAACCTAAACATATAGAGTCACCTGAGTGTTCAGGACAAAGAGCTTGTGGGTTCATGTGTAGTTGCTCACACCCACCATACTTTTTGGTAAAAAAGAAAGCTTGCATTCCATTTTCCCTCCAAAGAACAGTTTTGGTCCAAGCAATATGTCAAATGAGAGGAAGGGACTGGATGGATTTTTAGGTTCTTACCAACATAAATTATATCAAGTTAAATTGCTCCATTTAATTTGGCTTCTGTGATTTGAAAATGCACAGACTGTGACTAGAGCCCAATTTTCACCTGGGCTCTAGTCTCCTTGGAATTGTTTCTTGAAGCTTGGATTAGGGTTTAGGATTATGAGGTTTAGGATGTATTCTAGGCCACATGCTGTGGACTGGTGACCAATATGAGTGATGACCTTAGAAGAGCGGGGAAGAGACGCAGACACAGGGAAAAGGCCATGTGAAGAAGAGGCAGAGATGGGAGTCATGGATCCACAAGCCAAGGAATGACAAGGATTCCTGGAAACCAAAGCAGCTAGAAGAGGCAGGGAATAATTTTCTCCAAGAATCTGCAAAAAGATCACTGCCCTTCTGACACCTCGACTTCTGACCTCTAGCCTCCAAATGAAGTGTTGAGATTTTCAGCCACCTAGTTTCTAGCAATTTGTTATGACAGTCCTAGAAAATAAGTGCAGTGTCCAAAGCCAAACTTCTAATTCTCTCACCTCCAACATGCCATTTGTACAGTCTCCATTTTACAGGTAATGATAATCTCCTTCTTCTGTTTCCTTTGGCCAGAAACCACCTCACTGACCACCTGGATTATTGTAGCAATTGCTGCTTGCTTTTATTTTATCCTCATCTTCCCAACTTAGCACAGGGTTATTCTCCAAGGACAGGTTCTTTGCATGGCTTGCTCTGAACTACCTTCAGGTCTTTCTGTAAATGCTACCTTTCCAGTGAAGATTCTCAGGCAGGTGACATTGTCTCTCTTCTTTCCCATTCTCGTCATCCCCTCCCAGGCTTATTTCCTCTATGGCAAATATGATGAAGAAATACATGCCATATTCCACCTATTTATTTATTCTTTTTCTTCCATGCCTGTCTTTACAAAAATACAAGCTCTCTAAAAGTAGAAAGGTAGAGATTTTGGGTTGTTTTATGCTGTGTCCTCCATAGGAAGGTCAATGCCTGGCATACGGGTACTCTATTATTTGTTAAATAAATGAATGGGTGTCTTCGTCCAATTTTCAGATATATAGTGTCTGCTCATTGATTCTCTCTTTATTAGTCTTTATCCTTTTTCATTCCAGTGAAGACAGAGCTCATTAACAAACCCTGTGTTTTTGTCACCTGTATGAAATCTGGGCTAGGGAGCAAGCTTCTGGGAACCCAGGGTCCACGGCAGAGGATTTAACTTGATATAATTTATGTCGGGAGAAACCTCAAAGTCATCCAGTTTCTTCCTCTCATTTTATTACTTGCTTGGACCAACATGGTTCTTTGGCAAGAAAATAGAATGGAAGTTTATTTTTTACCAAAATACGTGGTGGGTACCGAGCTACACGTGAACCCACAAGCTCTCTTCCTGAACACCCCGGGTGACTCTAAATGTTTAGGTACCAGGATATTAAGGACCAATTTGAATCCCACATCCTTCCTACCTTGATTTTTCAAAATGCATCTGTTCTTTGCCCGGACTCTAGTCTCAATACCATTGTTTCTTGAAGCTTTTTTTTCCCTGCCTTATACGTTGTCAGAAACTTATCTTACTCCACTATAAGACTCTTGAGACAGGTGATATGACATCTTAATTTCTCATTGTATTCCTTAGCTGGTAATTACTCTTCGTTTCTTAAAAACTTTTTTAATTAACAAAATTGTGCATATTTCTGGAATACAACGTGATGTTTTGAAATATGTTGTTTACATTGTGGAAGGGTGAATCAAGCTAATTAAGGTACGTATTACCTGACATATTTATCATTTATTTGTGATGAGAACATTTAAAATCTGCTCTGTCAGCAATTTTCAAATATACAACACAATTGTTATTAATAGTTACCATGTTGTACCATAGATCTCTTGCTTAGCTGGTAAATTTAAATAGTGGGGCTCGGGGAGTGCCCATTGAAGTAAATATTTTTTCTATTGCCATAAAGTTGTGTCCTCTAGTGAATGCAAATCAAAAAACAAAAATTAGGCAGGTAAGCTAACAGTTTGTCTTATTATCACCCCTAGGAAGCCCTCCTGCTTATCCCAAGCTAAAGTGTAGAGAGTGTAGCAAGCAGGACAAAAATATGACGAGATTCTACCTTGAGTGAGACGCACGCTTTACTGTGTTACCTCATCCAATGCTACCCAAAAAATGTGGTTAATTATGTCCATGTTTCTTATGAAGAAACCAATCGAAATTCTCAAAGCTTCCAGGGGCAGCAGTAGGATGTGAAGCCAACTCTGTAACACACAAAACCCTTTTATTTCTGTATTTGCAGAATGTAACATCTAACGTGAAGATGTGTAAAAAATGACACAGATATTATTTTGTCCTGTGATGCCATCCTGTCTTTTGTCCTAAGAAACGTGTATGTATTTAAAATGAACAATCTTCCAGGGATCCCAGGGCCTTGCCTCTCCTATCTTCCTCTTTCCATTACTTCTTACACAGGGAGTATGTCTGGGAACTATGTAGGCCTGAATGTTTTCAAACTGATGTTATTCTGTAAAGCAAGCCAGGTTCATATTTACAAAGCATTATATTTTCATTTAGTAGCCATAATATTATTGTGAAATATAGCAATAAACAAGATTTGTAGTCTCCTATGCCCTACCAAGAAAATGAGAGAATGTATCCTAACGGGCAGGAAAATGCAAGTCCTGAAGGATGGGCTGACATTCTGAGCCTGGGCCGAGGTCCTAGACACTTATCAAATTAAAACCAGCCAGATGTATGCTGACCCAAAGATCAGAGAAATAAGCAGCACGAAATATGTGTGCAATGGTAAATTTTATGTGTTCATTTGACTGGGCTAAGGGATACCCAGATAGCTGGAGAACATTATTTCTGGGTGTGTTCATGAGGGAGTTTCTGGAAGAGACTAGCATTTGATTCAGTGGGCTGGGTAAGGAAGATTAGCCCTTACCAATGTGGGCAGGCATCATCTAATCCTCTGAGAGCCCTAAAAGAAAAAAGGATATAGAAAGGGCAAATTCCATACCCTTTCTCTTGCGCTGGAAGGTCTATTTTCTCCTGCACTTGGACATTGGAGCTCCTAGTTTTTTTGTCTGTTTGTTTTACTTTGGACTGGAACTGAATTTCACCATTATTTTTTACGGATCTCCTGCTTGCAGAGGATTATCATGGGACTTCTCCATGCCCGTAATTCTGAGAGCCAATTCCCATGATAAAGCACCTCTAGTGTCTATTTATCATCTAATCTCTATCTATCTATCTCTCATTTACCTGTCTCTCATCTACCTACAATCTCTCTATCTATCTATCATCTATCATCTGTCATTTACCTATCATCTACTATCTATCTATCTATCTATCTATCTATCTATCTATCTATCATCTATCTATCTATCATCTGTCATTTACCTATCATCTACTATCTATCTATCTATCTATCATCATCATCATCTACCTATCTCTCATCTACCTACTGACCATCCATCTGTCTGTCTGTCTTTCTGTCTATGGAAAACCTAGACTAAAACAATGTGGATTTTTAAAATGATTCTGAAAGGAAGACTTGCTCTAAGGAAGACTATAATCATAAATGCTGGCTAGTGGAAATGTGATCTCCAGCTTTGGTCATTGATAAAACTGGCCATTTATTGGCATATCCAGGGACTTACTGGGCCATTCAAGATAGAGTTAACAAATTGAATTAAAGGCCTGGAGGTAATGGGAAAAAAATTGTGCTTGTGGACTGAAGAACAGGAATGTTAGACCCACAGTAGATTTGTCTCATCCAAATCTTACTGTGTTTTCTCTGTTCTCTTCACAGCTTTCCCATGGCTTCCTAACAGATTATTATTATGCCATTTTTACTTGCTTTCCCTACAGTTAGAAAAGAGTGATGCTTGGTCCCAGATGACCATTAGGCCATGGATTCCAGAGCATTTGGTCGTGTTTGCTTTGCTAGAAAGGGCATCTAATACAGTTTGTGAAAAAATGAAATCTGAAAACAAAATCTTTGGGCTTCTTCACCATTGTTCTGAAACGTACTGTGCAGTCAGGAAAGCTAGCCTGCAGGTGAGCTGATGCTCTTTGTACAGCTCTGGTCACGTCAACCTGCTTGAAGGGGAATCTCACTGTTAATGTATTATGCAGCTAGACTTACAGCTTTCCTTTGATTATTTAAAGATTTTTGGCAGGGGAAAAAAAACTGAAAAAAAGCAAAGACTAAAGGGTTTCCTAGACTTTTGTTGGACACTTCACCTCTGGGCAACATTTGCCTGCAGTGTATTGCAAAGGTGTTGTATTCACATTTACATACTTATCTATCGAAGGGGGTCCCTTTTTTCACCCATGATTTCCAAGATGTGTCAAAACAATTTTGATGTTAAAAATAATTATAAGACATTTCCCCCAAATTTTCTGCCAACCAAATAAAAAATGGTTAGAGTCCAGGAAGAATTTGAGAAATCAATTGCTAGTTCCCCTGGGCTCTTTCCTCTCTCTGTCAAGGAATAACAAGACAGATGTTGCTTTTGATAGCCCTGAAATAAATTTTCTTGTTTGTGGTAAATAAGCTCACCCCAAGAATCGATCAAATTCCTTGCATTAGGTAAGGCAGGAGCATTTGTCCAAAAAAAAAAAAAAAGGAAAGAAGTTGAATTACTATTTTTATAATTTTGTCTACAGTGAGTCCCTTCCTACAAAAGTGGAACAAAAATGTTACCATGTGACAACTTCTAGAATTCTACCCATGGGCAACAAAGTTGTCTCTTGATCTTTCCTTTTCCTTTTCTGCTAGTCATGGTTTGCATTACCTTTGTCCCAACATTAGTCATTCTTGGTGTAAATGTTACTATGCAATCCCAGCAGATTATTGTCCTGCCAGGGCTCTCATTCCAGAGCGCTGGCTGGCGTGCTGATGCTGGTCGAGTACACCTGGAGCTTGTGCAAGGCTCTGAGCTCCTCGGCCTCTAATTCTTCAGTTTGCTCCAGCTGTCGATAGCGGGCTGGAGAGCGGTGTTGCTTAGAACAAGTATCCCATGCCCTCCCTTCATGCAATCTTCTGATGGGGACACACATTCCCCGCACCCCCCAGTTAAAAGCTAACACTTTGCTTTGCACACAGGTCACTGTGGGCTGCCCTGAGCTTTCACAGGGAAACCACACCCCGTTTTGGCAAGTGTAGCGCCAGCATCAGGAATGTGCGTCGGGGTTGCTGCTGCCCTCTAGGCGCTCTTTCAGCCTATTTGAGTACGAGAATAAGTACAACCCCTACGGGGTGATGGTTTCCACTCTTGCTTGCATATTACACTCATGTGAGGATCTTTAGCAATCAACACCCCACACCAACAATACCAGAAGCTCTAGAGCTAGGACACAGTTTTGTTCTTTCCCTTTCTTTCCCCTGCTTCACTTCCCCAGCACAGATAATTTAACATGTCCAAAGTTAAATGGTAACGCATCAAGTTAGAAGGAATACAGGTTTTTAGAACCTTTGTGGGATACCTTAGGACAGCTGCCAGTTCAGATTGTCGTGTCAGAGAGAAAGAGTTTCTCTCTTGTTTTACTCACATCTATTCAATTTTTGGTAAAACAGATGGCCCCATAGCTGATTAATGTAATCTTACTGGCATATCTTTAAATCATATCTATGACTCTTGGCCTGCACTGGCTTAGATTGAAATCATGAATATGCATGCCTAGTTTTCTTCTCTACATGGTCAGTTCTTTGAGAAAATGCACTCTAATGTATGCATTCTTAGATAGTTTCATTCATCAAATATCGCTGTGCATACGTCAGGTGCTGCTCATGATGCAGTGTCATGCCAGACCCCTGTTAACCTCAGCAGGGAGGGGACCAGGTTCAAGAGGCCAAAAGAAGAGTTTGGGAGCCAGCAGACCAGACCGAGGGTTTTATTAGGGGAACTTACATGCATGGACAGTCCAGTGGCTGAACAGGGAACCACAACTGCTTGCAGAAACCATGTGTTCGTATAGCACCCTCACTCACCATCCTCCCCAGCAAACTCCACGGGGCTACCCTCATTTCTTGGTTTATTGCTATTGGATGCATCTGCCATACGTCAGGTATTGAAAATATACAAAATAAACTTCTCAACTTCAAGAAGCTAATATCCTAGAAGATGACACAATAATACACAAACAAATGAATATGTCAGATGGTGATAACTGTCCTAAGGAAAAAGTTTTTAAGGGGTTTGAATAGTATTTTTATGGAGGAAAGGATGATCAGGAAAGGGCGTTTGTGTTCTAGTAGAGTGCTCTGTCTAAACAGGCACGCAATATATTTTTTTGTGGAATAAAGAAACCTAATTTGCTCTGGAATATATACCTATTTGGAACTAGAAGTAAGGCTACAGCCCAAATGAACTCTCTCTAACGTAGCTCTTCTTCTGGCAAAGGCATCAGCTCTCATTCTGGTTCACTGCACCTATCTTGGTATTTATTCACTAGCTCTTCTAAATTGTGGCTTATTTATTGAGAATGGGATCACCAGATAAATTTTATTAAGGTTGTATGAAAATTAAGAGCACATAGGACCTAAGTGTGATTAGGGGATCTAGAAATGTATTTCTGTGAGTAACAGACAGGAATTACATGTATGGATTTTACGAGTCAGAGGTATTCTCAAACGGGGAGGTGGTAATAGTCCACTCCAGATGCAGGCAATAGGTGCATTGCTTGAGGATAATCTAAAAATAGTAATGAAACCAATTAAAAATGGTCTGTTTTTATTATCATCTTGCACCAATAGTTTTAATAATGTCAGTGATAAAATACTCCTTCTTCTTTCACTGAGAGGCCACCAGTGAAATTCAGTGCTCAGCTGTGGAAAACGGACCACTCTCACTATTGTAAACAGAAAAGATTTTAATAGAAAAAAACTGGGCTCCTTCAAAATTGTGGGAAAAGCTAGAGACACAGGTTCTAGATTGAGAGTAACTCCCAGAACGTGACATAACCACAGTCAAGAACATGAGGGCATCAGAAATTATCACTGGGTACCTGGGCTTTAAGGAGACTTTGTTGTTGCTGCAGCCCAGAACTGAGGGGGCAGCTACCCCTCAGCAGCGACGGAGCTCCTGACTGCTGTGACCGAATGCCCAGCTTTTTAGGACTTCTCTTGCCAGAGGCAACAAGCAAAGCAGCAGTCAGAGAGCTTCCCCCTCGAACTTTCTGCCTGATGGTGACCTGCTCACACTCATCTCATCCAGACAACCTAATTGATGACCGGAACTCTAGCTGCCAGGAAGTCTTGGAAATGTGGTTTTCATCTTTCTGATTTATAAAATACAGAAGGACACATAAGCAGGAGACTGGAAAGGGTATACCAAGAGCCTACTAATACTGTACTCTTCCATACCCCCACCTTACTGCCACTCCGTATCTGATACCTCTTGCCACCATATTTAAGTGGCCACAAAATAACCATGTCATAGTAGGCATATCCCACCTAATATAATGTAACTATTCTTTGCTCAAGGTAAAATGTACTTACCTGTCTTAAGAAAAGGGAGGCCCAGAGTCCTATAAATTACTGCATTATCCCTGTGACATGGTGTATTTTGATACTACCGTGCAATCCTGTAATCTTATAACATTCAGGCTATATCAGTTTTACCATAACAACTTACCTTATAAACAAGCAATATGAAAAATAGATGAAGAAAAAGGAAATTGTTTAACAATTAAAAGTATGTATACAAATAGAATGGAACAGAGAAGAACTTAGGGGAAGCTATTGAAATGTTTGTTCCTGCAGCTACTCATAGACCTGTATTTGGTATTAATAACTTCCTTCCTTCACTACCCATTCTCTTGCCCAATTTCTCAGGGTTTTATATCTGGCAAGGTGACGTACCTCATCCTTCCTCACAAGCTGAGCCCTGGGTGGTCCTCCCTATAATGGGCTGCTGAAATCATCTGTTAGCTTTTAGAGCTGGATATGGGGTTCTTGGAGGAATTTCAGAGAATCTCCTGGATTTCAAAGCATCCCTTCCTGCTGGCATTGTTGCAGCAATGCTATTACTCCTTAGAAATCAGTGCCAATGACCTGAGTCAATGCAGTGATCCCCCTTTTCATCCTGCTGGTCCCAGGTCACCTGGTGGTCCAGTTCAGTGGTCCAACCTTTGTGGAAGCATTCACATATTGGGTGATAAGAGCTCTAACTAGCAGAGCTCAAAGTCATGGGAAGAACGGTGAAAGCTTTAGGAGTGAGTGAATCATCAGTTGAGTTAGTGAAAATACAATTCCTCCCGCAACCCCTGAGTTTCCAGACCCATTTATTCTGGCCGCGGGAACTCATTATCACATGCTAATCCCTAATTCAAAATATGCCGTTCATTTTGTAGGAATCATACCGACCTCAGCTTTTGCAATTACTGAGACATCTATAAGCCTTTCCGTTATTCTTTCAGTCCAGTTACTTCTGGGACTGCTGAATTAAACACATAGATGTAAACTGTGGATCACCACCTTTACTGCCATGCCTGCAACAACCTCACAACACCTGTGAACTAGTGATTGGACCCTGAAGCCACCCAACAGAAAATCCCCAGGTTTCCATAGCTGTATTTACCACTAGCAATGGCTGAAGTGGTAAGCAGATAGATGCCACAGCATCTCCAACTTCCAGTTCTTGCACAAGAGCATCTAACTGGCAGAAATTAGTTCACAACTAGCATCCTAAATTCAGGGGAGTCTTAGGAATCAAGTTTTTAGCTTTCCAGTTTTTGCACAACAGGAAAGTGTACCACCCAGCAGTTGAGATGCATTTTTTCCTTATTCACAACAACATTTCAAAGAATTCAAGTAAATGAACAAAAAATAGTCACAATCTGTTAAACACTGCTTATTAACAATGTCATTCAAATGCATACTATGTTGCACATTTGGCAGTAGATGGATAACATACATTACAATACTTACCGAATTCTCACCGTTTCTCTTTGGGTTTGGTTTTTTTTCATCCCCATTTTGTTGATTAAGACAAATACACAGAGAATTGAGTTAATTCATCCAAGAGTTTACTGCCAAAATTTGAACCAGGGTTTGTTTTCCTTTCACTATTCCACATTGCCTTTCAACATCTATTTGAGAAATGTAAAGATTATTTTTTATTCTTGCTCAATATTGAGACAGAATATGCCAGCTCTTCTCCTCGCATATTTAGTTGCATAGGTTGTGCACTGCAAAAATCTTGAGGGCACCATACAGTTCTGAGTATTATAGAATTGAAAGCCTTATTTTTTGTAACTTGTGTCTTTCTGTGGGATTTATATTGTCCATCATGCTCCTCAACTGAAAGGAGTGGGACTTAATTAGGTTTTAGAAGTGAATTTGCTAACTTGCTTCAATTGCATTCATTTGAATCATAGTGAGATCTCTTACTGGAAGATTTTTTTTCCTTATATTTAAAGAATCAGTCTGAACTTTTAGGATCAGAATATGAAATGAGCTTGCTTTACTTGGAATGTTCTTCTGTGTAAGGAATTAGGCATTTCATACTCAGTTTACTAACCACATATATTTTCATACATGCACCTAAGGAATCCTGAAGATTTTTTCCTAAACTCTTAGAGGAAAAAAAAATCATGAAACAAAAGGTGAAGTACCATAAGCTGTGTAGTTAGACTTCGGTTGGAATTAGTCTATTTTTCTTCCTCCCTGGAGCCATTTCAGAAATAGAAGATTTCCTTAAATACTAAGTTTCTCAGCACGGGTTGGAAAAACAGGCAAACAAGATGGCCTAGATGCTAAGCCACATCATTGACTGAGAGAAAAAGGACTTTAAACTTTTTTTTTTTTGGTTGGGTAAAAAAAATTCCATAAGAATAGTTGCTTCATTTCCTTTGAAATTGTGATGGTAGAAACATTTTAGTAACTTCATTACCAGGCAGTGGGATTGGTAGGTAAGGCTTTTTTTAGTCTTCTGGCTGTTCCTGCATCTGAACCCTCTGTTGAACTTCCACCTCACTTTATTCTTACCTTTCTCCTGGTTCTAAGGCATCAGATAAACAAAAGTTGAAGGTAATCAAGGTGCATAATGTAGAATTTTTAAAAATTATGTTCTAGAGTAAAGAAATCCAGGGAGAGACCCCACCAGTTATTGATTCTACTCTTCGTCCTGAGGCCATCACCACCTTTTGTGGTTTTCCTCTGTTACCCTTTCCAGGCTCCCAGTGCATTTAGGCAACACTTTAGCCATCATTTTCTGGGTAGGGCTCCCAACCCTCCTCCTCCCTGTCCTGAGGCCCTGTCTGTGGAGCTGTGGTAACTGCACATTCCCTGTCTCCACTGAATAGGCCTCCACTCCCCAAAATGTCTCCATATTTGCTCTTTCCTCTTCTTCAGCAGCGACCTTCTTTCCCTTGGATTAGAGGATCAATGACTGCAAACAATAGCATGAACTCCACTCACATCAGCCTAACCTCCACGGGCTAAAAGATCCCCAGTTGGCCTTGTGGCTGTCTCAGGTTTCAATCTGATGACACAGTTCTTGTGTCCCTTGTCAGAGAGGTTCGTCCCTTGGGTGAAAACTCTTCAACACAGACCAGAATCCTGGAGATGAGAAAGAAATATGTTGAGGTGGGTCATTCTGCATAGCAAGGGGCGCTACAACTCTGAGCCCTGCATATTCTGCCAGTGAGGAGAAATTCCATAAAATGCTGGGGGAAAATCCAGTTACTTGTAGAAAACTGACAGCAATAGCCTATACACAGAGTTACAACACAGAGTGATCAAGGCTATGGAAGAATCTAGAGCAGGGGTTCCATGTAATCAGACATGAGATTTTACATAGATCTGTGAGCATGAAAAGGTAGCAGGTCCAGGGGGCAGAGAAAATGGGGTCTTGAAGGTGGAGTGAGAAGGGGTCAAGCAGGGAGCAGCTTTCACAGCAGGGAAGAGTCTGTGCTGGGGCTTGAGGAACTACGCGCGGCTGCCGGGACAGACAGGATGATGCGGAGAGTCATGGCGAAGATCAAGGCAGATTTGGGTTGAGTCCTGGGCCTGATTCTTTCCAGCTGTGTGTCCCAGGATAATTAACCTTTTTCTGTGTATGTCTGCCTATTTTTCTCGTTTACACATATATAAATTAGTAACAATTGTACTTACATCATTTTAAATGAGCCAGTCTAGGAGACCTCAGATGAGGGCAGACAAAGAGCAGAAAGTATGCTGAGATTTTTGTATGTGATGCAATTGTTTCTGGAACTTAATTTTGTGCCATCTACAAGTATAGGAAAGTATCTTTTGTTCATTATGTAGCTTACCCTGAAAATGCTCCTCTCAGCTTCCATTGGAAGAGTGCAAACAGGGCACTTGCAGAGCTTGAGCTTTTGCTGAACTAGGGAAAAGGGGACTGATATTGTTTGGCTGTGTTCCCATCCAAAATCTCGTCTTGAATTGTAATCCCCATAATTCCCAGATGTCAAAAGAGAGCCTGTTGGAGGGGATTGAATCATGTGGGCAGTTTCCCCATGCTATACTTATGATAGTGAGTGAGTTCTCACAAGATCTGATGGTTTTATAAGTCTTTAGTAGTTTATCTGGAGTTCATTCTTTTTCCTGCCACCGTGTGAAGAAGGTGCCTTGCTTTCCCTTCCCCTTCTGCCATGATTGTAAGTTTCCTGAGGCCTCCTCAGCCATGCAGAACTGCGAGTCAATTAAACCTCTTTCCTTTTTAAATTACCCGGTCTTGGGCAGCTCTTTATAGCAGTGTGAAAATTGACTAAAATAGGGATATTCAGCACGTACTAGAAGCGGGGGAATGTATAAGAACAGTCAGATGTGGGAGCAGGAATTGTGGAATTGGTCATCTATTAGCAATTGCCTTCATGCTATGGAACATTTTCATACATCTTTACCTCCTCTGATTCATGTGGATTGTTTATGAGGCTGACTGCTAGTTGGGCTTACTAGTGTAGATGCTGGCAGAATATGGGGCACCAGAGTTATTACATATTGATGCCCTCTCCTCCTGCTACCACCCAGATTGCGTGATTGGCTGAGTCCCCCTCTTAAGGGCCACAGTTCCTTTCAAGCAGCCTTTACAGGGTCTAAAATCTACTCCTACTCACTGCTCCCTTGAGAGTCAGGGGTGCGAACATCTCCTGCTGTTGCTCACCTCGGGCCACTAAATAATCCCTCGTGGATTCCCCAAATGCTCTGCAGACATTTGTAAATAGTCATTTTAGTAAAAGCTCCTCAAATCACCCAGCTTGAGAGGCTTTCCAGTCAGGATGCTTACTGGTCCACAATGGCAGAATGGGTACTATGAGAAAGAGGGAAGGGTGGGTGTCATATGGCAAGGCCAGGGAGTCAGCAGGAGTGTGGTGAAGAAAGAAAAATTGCCACATTGGGGAAGGAGGGAGAATGAAAAAGATCAAGGAGAAGAGCAAGAACAATCAAACGGAGACAGAATTCAGAGAGATCCCACAGCAATGGGAGACTGATCACTGGCACATGAACCTTTCTATGGCCCCAGATCTCAGGCGAAATCCAGCATGTGCAGGCCAGCTAACTGGATCCTGCGTGCATGGGTGAGTGCATGAGTATGTGTGTGCATGAGTGAGTATATGTCTATGAGTGTGTGTGTATAAGTATGTGTGTCCATGAATGTGTATGTATGTGTGTGTGCATAACTATGTGTGTCCATGAATGAATGTGTTTGCATGAGTGTGTATGTGTCCATGAGTGTGTAAGTGCATGAGTGTGTGTATGTGTGTCCATGAATGAGTGTTTGCATGAGTGTGTGTGTATACATTCATGAGTTTGTGTGTGCATGAGTGTTAGTCTGTAGACTAGCGAATTAGCGGAGATCAATCCAAGGTTGAATAAAGACTAGCATTCAGCAAATGGGCTGGGGAAGAGGAGATTTAGGAAACTATGTTCTCAGGGATTCATAAAAACTGTAGAACAGGATTAGAGGAATTTTTTTCCCAAGGCTTTGAAACTGGGGGTTTGAGGACCATTTACCTAAATCACCCAGGGGGCAATGGGCTCCAGCTGTCAGGTTACAACTTGTATTATCAATTAAGTGCTAAATAGAAGAGTAAATCATTGTAGTGACAAGAGGCTTCTCCAAAGAGCTCAGCTTTTTTTTGCTTTTTTTTTTTTTTTTTTTTTAGGCTTTAAGATAGTCTATTTAAAAGGAGCATGCCAGACAGCAGCTGGTTTTGGCTATGAGGAGAGACTGGAGTTGAACCTGGGTTTAAAATAGAGTATGTTAGTTCAGAGACTGAAAGCTAGACAAGAATGGCCAAATATTTAGATTCTGTAATATTTTAAATAGATTTTTAGAAACCCAAGTGCAGCCTTTTTTTACTTGGACTCTTATTTTCACAGAAAAAGTTTGTTAATATCAGTTCAAGGAGATTACTGCTAATTTGAATTCATTTATGCAAACACTAGCTCTTTAGGAAATCTAGAATGTTGAAGCTGGAAGAGAAGGTTCACTCATTCCTCATTATTTGCCATATCAGGAAATAAAGATGGAAGCTTTGGACTGCTTGCCAAAGGTCGTAATGGAGATCGAACGAGAATCAAGGTTGTCTGAGTCCCATATGATTCTCTTTTCCCTGCGTGTGCTGCCTCCTGTTTGGGGATTTCCTTTTCTTGAGAGAAAATCATATAAAAGCAAGATGGTACATACCAAAAAACACTTCGGAGGCAACACAGTGACTTGCAAAGAATGTAAATTCTGAGGGTAAAACTGACCTGAAATTGAGTTTCTCCTCTGCTCTTTAGACTTCTCCAAGCCTTAGTTTCCCCCTTGTAAAAATGGGGTCACAGTATCTGTCAAGCAAGGTAGTATTAAAGATTAGGGAAAGGTTGTGTGAAGCACATTGTGGGACACAGCTGGTGATCAGCAAGTGTACTGACTCTACCCCAGCGATGCAGCTCCGCCCTTTGCAGTCTTAGCCCAAACAACAAACAAAGGATCCCCTCTGTGAGGCCGTGCACAATGAAGTGTCATGATTTCATACGGGGGCTTGTCCCATGGAGGTTGCTGTGAGTAGATTTCTGGCAGAAGCTCCTGGTATCATATCCATCTTGTGTCTTTGCGGCTGATGTGATGAGAATGACAACAAACTTTAGCATTCTGGTTTGTTTCTGAGTGTGTTTGGTCTTGATGTGGATTGTGCTTCACCTTATCCTATATTGGAAAAAACATCACATTGAAGGGGTATGGCTTTCAAATAATTGTCACTTTGGGGTTTCAAGAAGCAGTCTAGATGGGTTGAATGCTGAAATTTGCCATTTCTGGTGAATATGATAGTATTGAGGAGGAAAAAAAATGAGTCATCCCTGAACTCATTCTTTCCCCATTTGTACCAAAAATCACCTATTTACTCTATTTTCCCCTCACTCCCCTACCCATATGCCTTGCATGTAATCCCAGAGTCTCAAGGCTTAGCAGGTCATGAGGGTGATGTTACCCTGCAAGCTGTCTTTAATTAAAACTGGAACCGAGGAGAGATGGCTGGTCCCATCCACTCTAAGAAATACATGATGAGGTCATCTCCGTGATTCCTTGCTTTAAGGATGCGTTCTTTTTGTGATCACACCAAGTTCACGAAGGCAGTACTTTCTGTTATCTGGTGCTTACTGCCTGCCTTTTCAAACAGTAGTCTAATTTCTCTGGCTATTTTTTCCTTACAAAGACCAAATTACCTGTTCATATTCATTTTGTAGACAGAAATATGCTTAAAAAAAACCAAGAAACAAAAAACTACTGCCTTTTAAGTCAGGTTTTTAACTTCTTTTCCTTCTTACTTCTTTCTGCCACTGTCTGCCACTGGCAGCTCTCCCATAGGTTGCCCTTACGAGCACAACTGCCACAGAGTGCACCTGAGAAGTTATGCTGGAGGCTGTCTACTCTGTGAACACAATTTATCTCTCCACCAATAATTCTAGACACCATCTTCCACACCAGGAGCCACTGAACCCCCTTGATAGATACAATTCTGCACTGCTTCCTAGGCAGAGTCTCCTAAACAGGGGTTCTGTTGTTCTGTGCTTGGTGCATTTCCAAGGGGGTCTTTAGCCCTTGAATGAGAAGTTACGGAGTGCAAGAGAAGGAACTGAGGCAATGGAGGTCAGCCAGCCTGGGATCCACATTTAACTGGGCCCTGACTTGCTCTGTTTCTGTGGGTAATTAGCCATCCTCCTGTCTCTTTTTCTCTCTATAATAAGGAATTCTTGTCTACAATGTAGTCTTTCCTGCATGCTTTGTGTCTGCTTTGCCCTGTGATTGCTCTCTCTTGGAATTTTTCTACTTTCTGCACATCTGCTTTGTCATGTGAAGGCCATAGCTTATCCACATACATGTAAGGAATTCACCCAATGGAATTAAGCAGACCAGTGACTTCATGACCTTGGTATGTATTAGCCCTGCTAAGAAGCCTGGAACTATGCCAGCTTTTAATCCAGAACGTGATCCCCACATAGTGTATAAGCTGCTGTTGAGTTTACAACCTCGGACTGTGTGTATTTCATGGTATTATGAGCATTTTCTCAGATCTCACCCTTAACCTCTTAGCTTTATGATTTTACTTTATTATCTAGAAGTTGAGTTGCTCCTCCGTTATCCCCCTCCTGCTGATCGTTGATTGGCTTGTAAAATATCCTCCCATGCCAGGTGCAGTGGCCTGTGCCTACAGTCCCAGCATTTTGGGAGGCCAACGCAGGAGGATTGTTTGAGGCCAGATGTTTAATGCTGAGAGTTCAAGACCCATCACTACAAAAAATTAAAATTAAAAAATTAGCCATGTGTGGTGGTCCAGGCCTATAATTCCAGCTGTGAGGGAGGCTGAGGTGGGAGGATCACTTGAGCCCAGGAGATTGAGTCTGCAGTGATCTATTATCACACCACAGTACTCATCCCAGGCAACAGAGTAAAACCTTGTCTCTGTTAAGCAGTCAATCAATCAATAAAAATAAAAATATAATATTTTCCTTTAACTTTCATTCAAAAATATTGCTTGAGAGTTGTGTGAATGTACACAAGTTAGTATATACATACATTTTCTTGCAGTGTCAACTATGATGACCCAGAATTAGTGGCACTCCAGTAGCAATAAACACATCTACTGCCCAGATGTTGTTTTCTAGTACCATTCTCTCATGAAAGAAATCAAGGATCCATGGAAAAAAAAAGTCTGATTCTAGAACTGGGAAAGAAAATATGCAAGAGGAGCCTGGAGCATCTCGTAGTGCCAGAAAATGAGCTCGGGTGGAAACAACAAAACGAAAATCCCACAGTGATGGCGATGTGACTAAGGGAGAAGGGAGACAAATGAAAGAGTCCCCCATGGTGAGACCTGGAAAGCCTGGAGCAAAATAAATAAAGTAGTATTGTATTATAAACAAAGGTGTCCAACAAATATGCATGAATCATTGTTGATATAAAAAGCTGGGTAGCTAACTACATGGGGAAAACAGCAAATCTCCTATGCAGAAGATTTGCAAATGATTTCTGTAGATATTTTATCCTAAAGTGCGTGGGCACAGTTCTCCATCACTTGGACGTGGGCTGGGTGTAGTGGTTTTCTTTTAATGAGTACGGTTTGGGAAAGAGGAAAAGATTAATTCCATAGAGGGAAAACTTGACAAGCACGACCTCAGCCAGGTGATCAAGGTCAAATCAACAAGAACAAGTCATCTTACTAGTATTTACTCTTTATGTGGTGGGATGACAATAGAAGTTTACCTCTTTGATCTTTCTCTCAAAAGTACAGGGTCACAGTCTAATCATGAAAAAAAAAATAGAAAAAAATACAACTGAGGGATTTTACAAAATACTTGACCAGTACTTCTCAAAATTGTCAAGGTCATCAAAAACAAGGGAAATCTGGAAGACTGTCACAGCCAGCAAGGCCTGGGAAGATATTACCACTAAATGCCATGTGATATCCTACATGGGATTCTGGAACATGAAAACACATTAGGCAAAAACAAAAGTAATCTGAATAAATTAGGAACTTTAGTTCATTAAAATGTATTAATGATGGCTTATTAATTTCATTAATCGTAACAAATGTGCCATACTAGAGTAAGACGTACTAGTGGGGGGCACTGGGAGTAGGGGTATGGAAGCTCCCTGTGCCATTTCCCCAACTTTTCTGTAAAACTAATACAGTGCTAAAAATAAAACATTTAATGAAATTATTTCTTGACTTCATACTAAGAGCCAGGCCCTACTCTATACATTGTGGATCTGGTAGTGAATGAAAGGAAGAGCCTCTCTGGGTATGCCTAGCATATTTTTTAGTGAGATACATTTCCTAGGTTTTTTTTTTTTTATTAAATTACTGTTAGATTTAGATCTCTGCTCAAATTAAATTTGCATGAGCCCTTATTTCAGACCCCTCATTTCCCTATGCCATTCAGAAACTTCTTCAGATATCAGAGTCAGCTAGAAGTGAACATGAAAGTTAAAAGAAAAATGTCTTCAGATAATCCCCAACAGTTGATACAAATATCATACTCATTCCTCTTTGTGAAATGAAATTGTGATTGTTTATTGAACACAAAATTCTACCCAACTGGGCTTTCTCAGTATTTACTCTGTGAGGAGGATGCCCAGATACTGTGGCAGAAAGAGGAAGAGGGCAAAGAAAACCAACAGCAAAAACAGATGCTAATGTGAGCAAGTGTAATTCTTTGAAGCCACTTGGTACCTAAAATCAAATCATATGTCCTGCAGAGATTTTATGTCTACAACAAATTACACCACTGATGGTCGTAAAGATGCTTGGTCTTTATTGTTGAGAACATGAACTCTAGATACAGATGACCTGACTTTAGAACCCAGCTCTGCTATGCGGTAGCCCCGTGAGCATGCGCTGTACATGACCCTTTTCTTGCCTTAGTTCCTAACCTATAAAATGAGAGTAATGGTGATTTCTATCTCATAGCTTCCTTACAGACTCAATTTATGCCTCAAATGGACTTAGAATACATACCTCACAAATATCAGTGAGGATTAAAAAAACAGCCAAATTATTTCAGGTTATTAATGGTAAGCATATACTCAATGAACTGAAAATGAGGTCAAGCAAAGTCACAGAAAAAAATCAATAAAGGACAGTTTTACAAAATCCAATATATGATCAATGATTTTAAAAATATTATGAGTCTCTTTTCTTACATCCATAATGTTACCATGTTAAATAAAGAATAAGAGAAAAGAAGGAAGGAAAGAATGGAGGAAGGGAGAAATGGAGGGAGGGAGAGAGGAAGGAAGGAAGGAAGCAGGGAGGGAGGGAAGGAAGGAAAGAAGAAAGGAAGGAAAGAAGGAAAGAGAGAGGGAGGGAGGGAAAGAAATAATAATAAATTGGAAAACGTTCATCAGAGTTTGCCCCATATGGTTTTCTTGAGTAGTCTTGGAGAGGGGTTGAATGTTCCAATGTTGCAATTTGTGGGAGATTTTAATAGTGTATTAGAATAGCAAAATGAACTTTGATGTCTCTTTTGTCTGATTTGTACTAAAAGTTATTTTACTGTCTAAAATTTGATCGAGAAGGAGGATGCCTGTCCCCATACTTCTAGTGGGAGATTTCTTTTTGGCAGCTTTCATACCTGCCAGTGTTGTAGCCAACCTTGTGGGTGCTCTGTCAGCAACTTCTCTACCTTCCCACGCAGGTGCTTGTTGACTGCACGGCTTCCATTTCTATACACCTGTGCCTGGGATTCTGCCAGAGTTTTCTTTGGCTCCCTGAATGGCAGTCAGGAAGGCTGGAAGAACAGAGTGTTCTGTGCCCCCTGAAAGTAGCCCTCAATCAATGGCTGGTAGGCTTGGTGGATCAATACCCCAGGTCCCTCATCCCTGTTTGGGATGGAGCTGAGGTGTGATCTCTTCTATCTCCCACAGCGCCCCTGTTGGGTAGACTCCATTGCCCATGGTGAGAACCTACTCCATGACACACCAGCTCTTGGTTTCCTTCTCTTTCCTAACTCATTTCCCACATTTCTAGTGATGCTTCCAGAGATCATCATTTAAATAAACTACTTGCTCTCACATCTTTGTCTCCAAGTCTGCTTCTAGGAGAACCCAAACGAAGACCATGCACTGTTTTGCCTATTTTTTGTAATCTTTGAACATTTTCTTTTCTCTGACAGTAGTACTAATGTGCAGGCCAATGTGTGATGTTCGTCACCAGAGAGTCTTTCACAGCAATGGTGCCCAGTTTCCATAAATAAATAATTTTTCTACAGGTGCATGTGAGGGAGGGTTCAACTTGGATCACTCCCCATCAAGGCTGCTCTCTTTTATTTTTAATTTATTTTTTATTGACAAATAAAATTGTATCTATTTATTCATTGCAATATATTGTTTTGAAATATGTATACATCATGAAGTGGCTAAATGTAAGTAATTAGCCTATGCAATACCTCACATGCTTAATATTGTTTTGGGGGGTGAGAACACTTAAAATCTATTCTCTTTGATTTTGTGTTCTTGTGTCAGTTTGCTGAGAATGATGGTTTCCAGGGTCTGCTGGGGGGGAAATAAGGGAGGGACAGCAGGGGGTGGGGAGTTGGGGAGAGATAGCATGGGGAGAAATGCCAGATATAGGTGAAGGTGAGGAAGGCAGCAAATCACACTGCCACGTGTGTACCTATGCAACAATCTTGCATATTCTTCACATGTACCCCAAAACCTAAAATGCAATTAAAAAAATCTACTCTCTTAGCAACATTCAAGTGTACAAGTCGTTGTTACTAACTATAGTCACCATGTTATACTATGGATCTCTTGAATGTGTTCCTTCTATCGAACCAAAATTTTTTATCTTTGACTAACATCTCCCAGCCATGGCTGTCCACATGTAAGTGGGATCATGAGGTATTTGTCTTTCTGAACTTGGCTTATTTCACTAAACATAATGTCCTTCAGATTCATTCATGTTGTTCCAGATGACAAATTGCCTTCTATTTTAAGGCTTAATAGTATTTCAGTGTGATACACACACACATGCACACACACGCACACACACACATGCACACGTGCACACACACGCACGCACACACACACACACACACACATCTCACATTGTCTTTATCCATTCATCTGTTGATGGACCCTTAGGTTGATTCCATTTCTTGGCTACTGTGAATAATGCTGCAGTAAACATGGAGGTGCACATATCTCTTAGGGATCCTGATTTCATTTCCTTTGGATATACACCCAGTACTGGGATCGCTGGATCATAAGATAATTCTATTTTTAACTTTTTTGTGGAACTTCCATCCTCTTTTCCATAATGGTATGTTAATTTACATTCCCACCAACAGTGGGCAAGGGTCCCCTTTATTCCACATCCTTGCCAACATTTATCTTTTATCTTTCTGATAATAGCCATTCTAACAAGTGAAGGTGATATCTCATTGTGGTTTTAATTTGCATTTCTCTGATGATTTATGATAAGGCTGCTCTCTTACATGCTGGGACAGCTTATATTTGGTAATGGAAGTTTCCCCTTTGGACCTAAAATGATTCTTGTTTAATTAGCAAATTCAACTCATGATGGGAGGAAGGGGTGTTAGAGAAAAATGTCTGTATTGCCCTTTCCAAAGCTCATATGAGAGACAAAGGAGAGAACAGGAATTGAAAGTATAAGCACCAAGCAAAATGCTTTGGTTTCCTATGCTATTTTGTAACTTTCTGCTGTTTTCCTTATAATAACCAAACTTTTCAATGCCTGCCTTTCTGTTCCCACCCACGTGTCTTTCCAATCTGCAATATCCTTGCACCCTGTTCACTCACCTCTGCTCCATGTCAGGTAAGAGCATTGAGTATAAATTAAGCTGTGATTTGTTTTAAAAGTAAGAAATACGCATCTGCACCACTTTTGAAATCATAATTATAAACAAAGGTACAAAGAAAAGACTGCGTAGTTTAATTTTCATTTTAAAGGTCTCAGAATAGCAAGTGGTGTTTTGGAGAATGAAACTGTTCATCACAGGGTTATAGGGTGCATGGCCCTGGGCATCTGTATAACTGCTAACCTGGAAGAGACTTGCTGAAAATCATTGTGGGGAGAAGGGAAGAAACACAGCTTATCAAACCAATGGAATCTCTGAAAAATAATACTGTCCTTGAAGACAATGAGCCTGCATTATAATTGCCAGTAATTAACTTCTCATGAGACTGTTACACACAGGATAAAAAGAAATGCTGAGTGTGAACACAGTTGTATGATAAGACATCTTGAGAAATACAGCTGTCAAACCAACTCTTTGGCAAAGAAGACAGAGTAGTATTACCATCTCCAGACCTCAGCAGAATTCTTTGGAGTCACAGATTCTTTCTTCAAAATCTATCTTCACCCTTGGAAATGCGCTAGCTCTTCAGCTCATTAGGATCTGTCCCACTAAAGACTCTCATAATTGCCTGAGCCTTCACTAAGAAATTTTGCAGCTAACATCAGTGTTTGTGATTCACATTACATATTTTCTCTACAGTTCCAGTGAAAAGGACCTGAATGCAAGATCTTTTAAGTGCTTTCCAGATGTCACTTCAGCCTCTCAAGGGCCTGGGAAGTATCAGGTGGCAGCTAAAATGAGTAGGCTGCCCTTAAGATGGGACTGAGTTCAATGTTAAGGAGTGCTCAGCTTGGATTCAATTGTGCCATTTGAAGAAAGGTCAAGGGGACTTGTCCACCGCTGGAAAAAAGAGCAGAAACACACTCTTTTTCTGCTCACAGAATACCAATCAGAGGTTACAAATCCACCCACCAATCTATCCATCCATCCATCCATCCATCCATCCACCCATCCATGCATCCATCCATCTACCCAACCATCCATCCATCCATCCATCCACCCATCCATCCATCCATCCACCCATCCATGCATCCATCCATCTACCCAACCATCCATCCATCCATCCATCCATCTGTCCACCCATCCATCCATCCATCCATCCATCTACCCAACCATTGATGCATCCATTCATCCATCCACCCACCCACCCAATCATCCATCCATCCATCCATCCATCCACCCATCCATGCATCCATCCATCTACCCAACCATCCATCCATCCATCCATCTACCCAACCATTGATGCATCCATTCATCCGGGGGGGGGGGGGGCGGGCACACCACACCCGCC